>CANNZV010000389.1:189503-487449 GCA_947561585.1 Caprella mutica | reverse complement strand
CACCTTACAACATAACCAATAGTGATATTCCACTGCATATCACCTTACAACATAACCAATAGTGATATTCCACTGCATATCACCTTGCAATATAACCAATGGTGATATTCCACTGCATATCACCTTACAACATAACCAATTGTGATATTCCACTGCATATCACCTTACAACATAACCAATGGTGATATTCCACTGCATATCACCTTACAATATAACCAATGGTGATATTTCACTGCATATCACCTTACAACATAACCAATGGTGATATTCCACTTCATATCACCTTACAACATAACCAATGGTGATATTCCACTTCATATCACCTTGCAACATAACCAATGGTGATTGTTCTGAACTATTAATTTTTGCAATAATCAGAGGATTTCATGTGGTTCTAGAGCCACTAATAATTCAACGGGGAAGAAAAAGTTTTTGGTTCTTCAGGTGTTTACTCCGTGCCCGTAACTGTAATACAAAGTTACAAAAAATCAGCTATATAAATCTATTACAGTTTCAAACATTAAATTGTATTAAATGCACAAGTATTTAATAACTATAAATCATATTTCAATCAATAACTATTACAAGATTTTAAAGGAACTTTTTAACACTATTTTAATGATGTAGTTTAATCAAGATTTTTAACTGTTTTAATAACTAGCACAACATTTTACTTACATTATAATTGTGGATAGACCAAAGTATTAAATATTTAAATTTTCAATGTAGAGCAATTTTTATGGAACAATAAATTATATGACTGTAAATAAACATAGGAAAATAAATATTAACGATAATGGCTCTCTATTGGATAGAGAAAATAATACAAATCCTAAACCTTGTGGTGCCCGAAAATGCACGTTGAATATAATAATTAATTAAGGGCTAAATTTTGATATGAACTAATTCAAAATACTAGATTAAAGTGGACAAAATAATGTAAATAAGGAGTTATAATAATAATTAATTAATAAAAAGGAACTAGGAAATTACAAGGGACTTCAAAGAGGAAGACTACCAGATAAATAGAAACATGAAAAATAAAGAAGTACGATAGTAAATGTAAACTAAATCTAATAGATGAGAACTTAGGTGAAATGGAATGACACTAGGATTTACGAAAAACTAAATTTTGCGCAAGGTTTAAATAGTTAAATTTTAAAGTCTTCTTAGGCTAAGCTATTTAAACATAAATACAAAAAAGGTTTGAAAACTACTACTATTTTTAATCTTCCTAATATATGCTAACTTAAAGAATTAATTAATTTCCAAATCTAATAAATTATCGGGCACCACTAGGTGATCAAGAAAACGCACAACCTACATTCACAGGATTCAGAAACTAAATGAATCTTTAGTTGAGGAATGCAGTGTTGCCGAATAATTTGGCCCACTGGTTCGAAAATTTCTCTGAGAAATAATAGAAAAATAATTATGCGCAGCACACTCCCCGCTAAGCATTTCAATGCTTACTTAGATTTTCAACTGGCATTAATAACACAATACTCGAAATTGGTCTTTCTAATATAGGAGCACTACTTTTAAGATTTCCAAATTTACACATTCTTATTTTCGCTTTTCTGACAACACCATCATTGCTTTTCATCGCTTTTTCTATTACCCCCACTGGCCAATGTTTTCTGGGAATATTCTTGTCGACGATCAGCACGAAGTCTCCTTCTTCAAGCGGTCTCCTCTTCTTGGTCCATTTGCGTCGCTTCTGCAATTCTTGAATGTAGAACGTCTGCCATTTATTCCAAAACTGTTCGATCAGAAATTCTACGCGTCTCCATCTTTTACTACCGTACTGTAAAACGTCATCCTCTGTGTACTCCCCAACGACTTCCTCCTGATTCCCTCTCAGAGTTAGAATTTGCTGAGGACATATTGGTAATGGGTCGTTCGGGTCCGAAGAGGTTTCGTAGAGTGGAGTAGAGTTCACGATTGATGCAGCTTGAGCCAAGAGCGTGTGCAGCTCATCACGAGAAAGAATCTTCCCTTTCATTTGCATGAGAGAAAAATCTAGTGCTCTCCTGATCTGTCCTATTTTGCGTTCCCACACTCCACCGAAGTGAGAGGCGTGGGGTGGGTTAAATATCCACTTACAGCTAACCGAGTCTAATGAATCTCTCAGTTGTTTCAAGCTGGTTTCTTTATTAGCAGCAATAAAGTTAGTTCCTCGATCACTTCTTATTAAACTGCATGGTCCTCTTGTTGATGTAAATCTACTTATTGCGTTTTGCATAGCAGTTGTATCAAGTGAGGGCAGCATTTCGATGTGTACAGCCCTAGAGGAGAGGCAAGTAAATACGACTACCCATGTTTTCTTCCCTCCACTTGTTCGACGAGTGTTTACCCCGTCATGAACAATGAAAGGTCCCATCACATCTATACCAGTCGACACGAATGGGGCAGTTGGTGTCACTCGGTCGGAGGGTAATTCTGCCATTAACTGCACCTCAGGAGCTTTTCTCATTTTGCTGCACATCACGCAGCCGTTTATGAATTTCTTGATGGTTGCCTTTCCTTTTTCAATGAAAAAACCAGCGTTCCTGATGGCTCCAAGTGTGATGTGATTTCCTTGGTGACCGGACTTAACGTGGTAATGCTTTATTATCAGCTCGGTCATTCTTGCATGAGCAGGAATAATGATAGGGTGTTTCTTTTCCATCGTAAGGTCAGACTGTTTCAATCTCCCACCTACTCTTAAAATGCCCTTTTCGTCGATGAATGGACAAAGGTTGTTTAGCTTATGAGAAAGCAAAAGGTCTTTTTTGCCCTCCAAGATGGCGATGATATCGCCATAGTAATTTCTCTGCACATTCTTTATCAACAGTTCAATTGCTTTCGCCCTCAAATTCATGAAGGTAGTCTCCTTTGAATTTGGTGAACCAGTTTTTTGTAGAAATTGCAGGACGTTTTGCATTACCCGAACTGCCTTTGTCCAGTTGTTTACTCTGTTCAACATTTCTATGATGCTGTTGTCCTCGCTTTCTTCATTAGTGAATAGTGTGTTGCCAAATTCATCAATACACTCTGGTAGCTCTGTCAAAGTTATTTTCATCTTTTCTTTAATCGGCAAATCCTCCAGAGAAGCTTCTCGTAGTTTTGAGGGTCCGGTTAACCAAGTTGAATTCATAAGAGAAGAGGCATTTTGAGGACGAGTCGATATATCAGCGGGGTTGTTACTAGACGAAACGTAGTTCCATTTTGCATGGTCACTATACATGCGAATTATTTCGACGCGTCTACTGACGTATTTTATGAACCTTTTTTGTTCGTTTCTTATGTACGCCAAAGTTACTTCGCTGTCGCTGTAGTAATACGAATCGTCAAATGAAAGGTTTAATTCCCTTTTTATGAATGCAGCTGCTTGAACTGCGCCAACTGCGGCACAAAGTTCCAACCGGGGTATTGAGGAGGCAGATTTTGGTGCAACCTTACTGTCCCCCATTACAAATGAGACACTTACATCGTCCCTAGAGTTAATGCTATGTAGATACGCAACGTATCCAATTGCATCTTTCGAAGCATCTGCGAATACGTGAAGAGTTCTAAAGGCCACGTCACCAAAGTTCTCTGGGGTATAACACCTTGGCACTGTTATTTCTTTTAGTTGTGTGAGAGACCCCTGCCATTTCCTCCAGCGGCTTTCGAATATCTCTGGTAATTCATCGTCCCAATCATAAGAGGAATCTGTTTTAGATGTTTTGCTTGGGATTATTTCCCTCTGCAAGAGTTTTCCCTCTAAGACCACTGGACTTACGAATCCCATAGGATCGAAGATAGAATTAACAACAGAAAGCAAACCCCTTCTAGTAAATGGTCGTTCGGGGATGTTAGGCTGCATTGAGAACAAGTCTAACTTGAAATTCCAGGAAACCCCTAATGTCCTGTGAGTTTTATTGAAATTTTTCAGATCGAAGACGTCGTCAGCGATATCTGAAGAGGGAAACGCACTCAACACTTCGGGGTTGTTTGAAAGAACCTTGTGTAGTCTAATGTTGTAGAGGGATAAGGCTTCCTTAGATTTGTTTACGATGTCTATGGCTTGTTGGGCGGTACCTGCAGAAGAAACACCGTCGTCCATGTAAATGTTTTCTGTCAAGTATCTGTAAGCAAGGACACTGTTAGAATCTTTTCTATCAAGCAATGAAGAAGCTGCAATTCGTAACCCAGTGATGGCAACACTAGGAGAACTAGTGTTCCCGAATATGTGGCATAATGCTCTATACTGGACTAAATCTTTCGTGGGATCGTTGCCTTCAAACCAATAAAATCGCATGAAATCCCTATGCTCAGGCAAAACATAAAAGCAATGAAACATTGACTCGATATCGGCTATGAATGCCACAGGGCTTTCACGAAATCTTAGTAAAACACCGTAGAGTTTATTATTTTGATCAGGACCAGATAGCAAGTTTCCATTCAAGCTAGTCCCTTGAAAAGTTGCAGCACTGTCAAAAACTAAACGAATTTTTCGCTTTTTAGGGTGCTCGACTGGGAACAAAGGTAGGAACCAAGTAGAACCGACAGGTTTTTTCAATTCACTTTTAGGTACCCTTTCAACGTGTTTATTTTCTATCAAATTTGACATAAATTTTAAGCAACCGTTCAGTTTATCTCCATTATATTTAATTTTGTCCAAAGAACACTTCTGACGTCTGTACACTGCATTATGATTATCAGGGAAGTTAACGACAGGTTTACGAAATGGTAAGGGAAATTGCAAATTGCCGTTTTCGGTTAGAGAAGTGTTGTTATCAATAATTGATATGAATCTTTTATCGTCAATAGAAAGACTAGTCTCTTCATCGTCGGCATGCTTCTCAAAAATACCTGCTTGAATTTTAGGGAACCCGAGAACTGTCATGAAGTGATCATTTTCACACTGAGTCCTGAGCGCGGTATAATCTGTCCTGGACGTTGATTCTATTTGCTCAGGGCACATCTCTCCTACGATGGCCCAGCCGAGAGGAGTCTTATGTGCGTATGGTGAGATAGTATTCTCCATGTGTGTTGCCATTAGTTCAGGGGCATCTCGCCCTATTAGAAGGGAGACTTCTGCGTTGGGATCCATCTCTGCGAAATTTGAAGCTAAGTGAGAGAGATGAGGTTGTTGTCTTACGAGATCAGGATAGGCCACCTCGTACTTTGTATCTGGAATTTCATTTTCGATGACTGATGGGAGAACGTAAGTGGTATTTTCTCTCGTTCCTTTTATTGTCAGATTTGTTGCTACACGGCCTTTTCGCTTCATCGAATCTGTCAAAGTTGTCAACTTGAAGTCGTGCGTTGGCGAGTTTACCTTTAGTTTGTTCAATAAGGCTGGAGAGGCGAATGAACGGTTACTCTGTTCGTCTATTATTGCATAGACTCGTACGACTTCGTTGGAGTAATGAAGTGCACGTACATCTACCAAGATAGTCTTGCTACAGCTTTTACCAAAACCTTTGAACTGAGTTTTTAGGACTTTATGGTCTTTACGAAATGCATTTGGAGAGAAAGGGTTAGGCTTAAGAGGTCTATAATTCAAATTATTTTCAATGTGAAATTCTGTTATGTGATTTGATGATTTACATATTTTACATTCTACTGACTTAATACAAGATTTCGAGAAATGATTACCTAAACATTTAAAGCACAGCTGATGACTGTGCACTATGAGTTTTTTGGTTTTTGGATCTAGTTGTTTAAATGCTATGCAATCTTTTAAGTCATGAGTATCTGATCTATGCAAGCTACATTTAAAATTCTTCAATACAGGTTGTTCACAGGAATCTACTTTATATACAGTAGCAGAAGGATTTTTGGCTTTAACTGGTTTTGTACAATTATCTGACATGAATGGTAAATCTGAACACAAAATATGAGCTTGATCGTCCAACCAAGAACAGAACTCACTGAACGGAGGGTGGATACCATAGGAGTTCGTGTATTTAGTTTTGTGAACTCGCCATTTACCGTTTAGGTGTTCTGGAAGTTTACGTCTGACTTCTTCTAATCCGCTGCCGAAGTTGAGAGTTCCTAATTCTTGAATGTTACTCATATGTGCCTGCACCAGCATACATACGTCTGATAATTGTCGCAGTTTTCTAGCAGCATTTGCCGAAGCTTCTTCAGCTCGTATTTCAGGAAAGGACGCTAGTTTCTGCCTTAGAGAACTTGCTATGTCAGCCACGTTACCAAATCTTTGTTTTAACTTTCTAGTTATGATCTCTAACGCCTGGTTAAAGTCTTGAGAATGGACGTTCTTATACAATTTCACCAACTCGTTTGGACTTCCAACTGTATGGGCTTCGATTATTTCGATTTGATCGCATGGAGAAGGAGCAAGAGGACTCATTTTGTTATTCAGAGAAGTCCACCAAGTGAAAAAGTATTGAGGGCTTCCAGAAAATGGTGAAACTGGTGTTCTTTTCAGCTCCATTAAGAGGAGGTATCTGCTGGCAGAGTCGAGTTTTGGGGTGTCGTTTTCCATCGAAGTTCTCCCCGCTGTGAAGTATGAAGGAGCTGGTATCGTCGAGTTGATTGGTTATGAGTAAACCGTATTCAACTTGATGGTACTTTGCGATGGGAAAGAAGTGTAGGTGTACTTTGGCCTGACACTTGGCTGGCTATTATTCAAAGGCGGGGCTTCATGGTGATACGAATTCTGAGAAGTTGAAATGGTCGGTATCGTAGTTACGATGTTAGGTTCATCGAACTCTTGAGGCACGCTTATATCTGGTAGAGAATCTTCTTCAAATAGCCAATCTAGTGTCCTCCTTTCTGACAAGCGTCGCAACGAATCTTTGAGTTCTGTATTATCGTTAGCCACAGCAGTAGGCGTGAAGGCCCGTAGGGTAGCTTTGAAACTATCAGAAGAATATACAGGAAGGTCTTTATCATTAGGATTTGGTAAACTGGAGACAGCTTCACATGGAATATTCACTGTTGTCGCATTGCCATTTTCTGAAACACTAACCATAGTAGGTAACATGGTAGTTTCCTCACAGTAACTTTCTTTTAGTAGAACTGCTTGTCGTGTCATCTCAGCTACTTTGTTCAGTCGATTTTTAGACATTTTAGAAGCGGAGGTGATGTCAGATAAATTATCGATATCTGAATAATCTTCGTAGCCTAAGCCAAATAGTTTCCATTTGAGCTTGCATGAAAACATCTTCGCATTTCTTTTAGCAGAGTCGAAAGCATTTTTATGCTGAGTTAGTTCATCATATGCATTCTCAGCTGTCAAGAACTCGATAATGTTTTCAAGTGCTGTACAGTATTTAGACCAGCAACATATAAGGTTAGTTTTGACGAACAGTAGATCAGGTTTTAGCATACTGTCCATATCAGTGTCGAAACATTTATCCAACTCTTCAGAGCAATAGCGGAGTTTTTTCGACAATTGGATGAAGGTTGGTTTCACGAATCTTCCGCTTTTAGTTTGAGTGACCGGTGTATGCTGCACAGACATTTTAAAATTTTATTGTTCCGCTCGTACAATTGAAATCAACCGTCACCAAGAAGTTTGAGGTGAACGAAGTTGTAGTGAAGCTTACAGCAACTTCTTTCCAATTGAAATTTATTTCCGTAAATTATAATTTACTGTTCTGAACTATTAATTTTTGCAATAATCAGAGGATTTCATGTGGTTCTAGAGCCACTAATAATTCAACGGGGAAGAAAAAGTTTTTGGTTCTTCAGGTGTTTACTCCGTGCCCGTAACTGTAATACAAAGTTACAAAAAATCAGCTATATAAATCTATTACAGTTTCAAACATTAAATTGTATTAAATGCACAAGTATTTAATAACTATAAATCATATTTCAATCAATAACTATTACAAGATTTTAAAGGAACTTTTTAACACTATTTTAATGATGTAGTTTAATCAAGATTTTTAACTGTTTTAATAACTAGCACAACATTTTACTTACATTATAATTGTGGATAGACCAAAGTATTAAATATTTAAATTTTCAATGTAGAGCAATTTTTATGGAACAATAAATTATATGACTGTAAATAAACATAGGAAAATAAATAATAACGATAATGGCTCTCTATTGGATAGAGAAAATAATACAAATCCTAAACCTTGTGGTGCCCGAAAATGCACGTTGAATATAATAATTAATTAAGAGCTAAATTTTGATATGAACTAATTCAAAATACTAGATTAAAGTGGACAAAATAATGTAAATAAGGAGTTATAATAATAATTAATTAATAAAAAGGAACTAGGAAATTACAAGGGACTTCAAAGAGGAAGACTACCAGATAAATAGAAACATGAAAAATAAAGAAGTACGATAGTAAATGTAAACTAAATCTAATAGATGAGAACTTAGGTGAAATGGAATGACACTAGGATTTACGAAAAACTAAATTTTGCGCAAGGTTTAAATAGTTAAATTTTAAAGTCTTCTTAGGCTAAGCTATTTAAACATAAATACAAAAAAGGTTTGAAAACTACTACTATTTTTAATCTTCCTAATATATGCTAACTTAAAGAATTAATTAATTTCCAAATCTAATAAATTATCGGGCACCACTAGGTGATCAAGAAAACGCACAACCTACATTCACAGGATTCAGAAACTAAATGAATCTTTAGTTGAGGAATGCAGTGTTGCCGAATAATTTGGCCCACTGGTTCGAAAATTTCTCTGAGAAATAATAGAAAAATAATTATGCGCAGCACAGTGATATTCCACTGCATATCACCTTACAACATAACCAATGGTGATATTCCACTATATATCACCTTGCAATATAACCAATGGTGATATTCCACTGCATATCACCTTACAACATAACCAATGGTGATATTCCACTTCATATCACCTTACAACATAACCAATGGTGATATTCCACTGCATATCACCTTACAACATAACCAATGGTGATATTCCACTGCATATCACCTTACAACATAACCAATGGTGATATTCCACTGCATGTCACCTTACAATATAACCAATGGTGATATTTCACTGCATATCACCTTACAACATAACCAATGGTGATATTCCACTGCATATCACCTTACAATATAACCAATGGTGATATTCCACTATATATCACCTTGCAATTTAACCAATGGTGATATTCCACTGCATATCACCTTACAACATAACCAATGGTGATATTCCACTGCATATCACCTTGCAATATAACCAATGGTGATATTCCACTGCATATCACCTTACAACATAACCAATGGTGATATTCCACTTCATATCACCTTACAACATAACCAATGGTGATATTCCACTGCATATCACCTTACAATATAACCAATGGTGATATTCCACTGCATATCACCTTGCAATATAACCAATGGTGATATTCCACTGCATATCACCTTGCAATATAACCAATGGTGATATTCCACTTCATATCACCTTACAACATAACCAATGGTGATATTCCACTGCATATCACCTTACAACATAACCAATGGTGATATTCCACTGCATGTCACCTTACAATATAACCAATGGTGATATTCCACTGCATATCACCTTACAACATAACCAATGGTGATATTCCACTGCATATCACCTTACAATATAACCAATGGTGATATTCCACTGCATATCACCTTGCAATATAACCAATGGTGATATTCCACTGCATATCACCTTGCAATATAACCAATGGTGATATTCCACTGCATATCACCTTACAACATAACCAATGGTGATATTCCACTGCATATCACCTTGCAACATAACCAATGGTGATATTCCACTGCATATCACCTTGCAACATAACCAATGGTGATATTCCACTGCATATCACCTTACAACATAACCAATGGTGATATTCCACTGCATATCACCTTACAACATAACCAATGGTGATATTCCACTGCATATCACCTTGCAATATAACCAATGGTGATATTCCACTGCATATCACCTTACAACATAACCAATGGTGATATTCCACTGCATATCACCTTGCAACATAACCAATGGTGATATTCCACTGCATATCACCTTGCAATATAACCAATGGTGATATTCCACTGCATATCACCTTACAACATAACCAATGGTGATATTCCACTGCATATCACCTTGCAACATAACCAATGGTGATATTCTACTGCATATCACCTTGCAATATAACCAATGGTGATATTCCACTGCATATCACCTTGCAATATAACCAATGGTGATATTCCACTGCATATCACCTTACAACATAACCAATGGTGATATTCCACTGCATATCACCTTGCAATATAACAAATGGTGATATTCCACTGCATATCACCTTGCAATATAACCAATGGTGATATTCCACTGCATATCACCTTGCAATATAACCAATGGTGATATTCCACTGCATATCACCTTGCAATATAACCAATGGTGATATTCCACTGCATATCACCTTGCAATATAACCAATGGTGATATTCCACTGCATATCACCTAACAACATAACCAATGGTGATCTTCCACTGTATATCACCTTACAATATAACCAATTGTGATATTCCACTGCATATCACCTTACAACATAACCAATGGTGATATTCCACTGCATATCACCTTACAATATAACCAATGGTGATATTTCACTGCATATCACCTTACAACATAACCAATGGTGATATTCCACTTCATATCACCTTACAACATAACCAATGGTGATATTCCACTGCATATCACCTTACAATATAACCAATGGTGATATTCCACTGCATATCACCTTACAACATAACCAATGGTGATATTCCACTGCATATCACCTTACAACATAACCAATGGTGATATTCCACTGCATATCACCTCACAACATAACCAATGGTGATATTCCACTGCATATCACCTTACAACATAACCAATAGTGATATTCCACTGCATATCACCTTGCAATATAACCAATGGTGATATTCCACTGCATATCACCTTACAACATAACCAATAGTGATATTCCACTGCATATCACCTTACAACATAACCAATAGTGATATTCCACTGCATATCACCTTGCAATATAACCAATGGTGATATTCCACTGCATATCACCTTACAACATAACCAATAGTGATATTCCACTGCATATCACCTTACAACATAACCAATAGTGATATTCCACTGCATATCACCTTGCAATATAACCAATGGTGATATTCCACTGCATATCACCTTACAACATAACCAATTGTGATATTCCACTGCATATCACCTTACAACATAACCAATGGTGATATTCCACTGCATATCACCTTACAATATAACCAATGGTGATATTTCACTGCATATCACCTTACAACATAACCAATGGTGATATTCCACTTCATATCACCTTACAACATAACCAATGGTGATATTCCACTTCATATCACCTTGCAACATAACCAATGGTGATATTCCACTGCATATCACCTTACAACATAACCAATGGTGATATTCCACTATATATCACCTTACAACATAACCAATGGTGATATTCCACTATATATCACCTTGCAATATAACCAATGGTGATATTCCACTGCATATCACCTTACAACATAACCAATGGTGATATTCCACTTCATATCACCTTACAACATAACCAATGGTGATATTCCACTGCATATCACCTTACAACATAACCAATGGTGATATTCCACTGCATATCACCTTACAACATAACCAATGGTGATATTCCACTGCATGTCACCTTACAATATAACCAATGGTGATATTCCACTTCATATCACCTTACAACATAACCAATGGTGATATTCCACTGCATATCACCTTACAACATAACCAATGGTGATATTCCACTGCATATCACCTTACAACATAACCAATGGTGATATTCCACTGCATATCACCTTACAATATAACCAATGGTGATATTCCACTGCATATCACCTTACAACATAACCAATGGTGATATTCCACTGCATATCACCTTACAATATAACCAATGGTGATACTCCACTGCATATCACCTTACAACATAACCAATGGTGATATTCCACTGAATATCACCTTACAACATAACCAATGGTGATATTCCACTGCATATCACCTTACAACATAACCAATGGTGATACTCCACTGCATATCACCATATGAGTTACAGTCACAGCCAACCGGTGGGTACTGGCGATAACGCAATAATCTTCTCTAGCAGAGGCAATCTAAAGGCAGTTTGCAGCCATACTTGGTTTTCAACCAGAAACTGAACTACAAGGGAATAGAGTAGGGTTCTAGTCTTTGGGGTTGTGTAACACGGTGGTTGAACTCTCATTTCAGACGCATTTGTAACTATTATTACTTTCGCAAATTACGGAAGATGATGTTTTAAGCAACATTTATTTGTAATTTTGTTCAACTATCTTCATACGGACTTGAAATCACTATCTTCATACGGACTTGAAATCACTATCTTCATACGGACTTGAAATCACTATCTTCATACGGACTTGAAATCACTATCTTCATACGGACTTGAAATCACTATCTTCATACGGACTTGAAATCACTATCTTCATACGGGCTTGAAATCACTATCTTCATACGGGCTTGAAATCACTATCTTCATACGGACTTGAAATCACTATCTTCATACGGACTTGAAATCACTATCTTCATACGGACTTGAAATCACTATCTTCATACAGGCTTGAAATCACTATCTTCATACAGGCTTGAAATCACTATCTTCATACGGGCTTGAAATCACAATCTTCATACAGGCTTGAAATCACTATCTTCATACGGACTTGAAATCACTATCTTCATACGGACTTGAAATCACTATCTTCATACGGACTTGAAATCACTATCTTCATACAGGCTTGAAATCACTATCTTCATACAGGCTTGAAATCACTATCTTCATACAGGCTTGAAATCACTATCTTCATACGGGCTTGAAATTACTATCTCCATACGGGCTTGAAATCACTATTTTGTACTTTCTTTATAAACCTTTGTATTTGTTTCAATAAAAAATTATCATTTATCAAATTGCCTGAAATTTTGTTGGAAGATTTGGCGGGAACACAAACCATTTGTTCAGATTTCGGGAGCAATCGGGTCAAAGATCAATGTGATTTATAACTCAAGGAATATTGGTCATCTAGTTACATGTCAAATACTCTCCTTCAAAATTAGTCGAATCTATAAAGATTAAACTTAAATTTCTATTGGATTAATTTCCCTTAATATTTCAAGAATGATAACTGACTATTTTCTAAGTAAATAATATATTTTTTCTAATTAATATTTCTGGTTTATTTCTATATTTAATTTAAGGAGAAACAACTGCTTATAGAGTGAGTCGTTTTACATCTCTTTTTCTGTGGAATATTCACAGTTTTAGTAACATTTTAAAAGAACACTACATAGATCTGTGTAAATTAATTTTAGGACTAATTTAATTTTGTCAAATTAGTATATAATAGAGAATTCTTCCATATATTCCTACGAAAAGCAGTTGTAGTTAGCAGTTTTTTGTGTAGGTACATAGGAACGGAACACAGACTTGTGGGCCCAATTGTCAGGCCCAACAGTTACTGGCAGTCCACGCTGAAAAAAATATATAAGAATTGTAATTCCTTCATAGTAAATCAAAGCCTGAGGGTGATTAATATAGTTATCAAAATATAAACTATTATGTCCATTTGTCAGTAGAAATATAGTAAGTATGTTTAAATAGATCATACCAATGCAACTAACTAATTTAAATACACAAAATGAAATCATTTGCTGATGAAATCAATTATGAATTCGAATGTTGAAAATTTTATTGAAATCTCTATGAAACATCAAAGCCAATTAAATAATTTTTCCATAAAATTCGAAGCTAATTAAAACGATAGTTATAGATACGAGGAAAAGTAGTTGCAATACTTGATGAAGCTGAGCACAAATACAAAGGTCAGTAAAAACAGTCATTAAAGGATAAAAATGGCTTTTTTATGTCTTCATATACATCTTTACTTTGTTACTGTGATTTGTCCTTATGATTCTGAAAATATTAAAGTGATTCAGGTACTACTTGGTAAAATAATAAGTAAGTGTAATTAATCAATCGATAATTAAAAGATTTAATTGTTCATAAAATAAAATGCACTTTCTATCAATTTATTTTTTCTTGAAACTTTTATTACTTAAAGAGATATACAATAATTTTACAATACAATTTTAAATTTTTACTTTTAATATTCCCCGAAATATCGTAAGAAATGTATTGCTAATAGTCTAATTTTACTTTTACTTCAAAACAAGCAGAACATATTATACTAATCCGATTACTCCATTTCAGGAATATCCTACCTTTATGGAACAATTTAATTTTCAAAGAATAACAAATTGTTTTTGCTTGTAATTTTCTGAAAAGATCTGAACTACAGTTAGTATTTCACTGACAGATTATTTACCACCTATTGTATTAATAAACTTAATAGACAAAGTATTTACCACCTATTGTATTAATAAACTTAATAGACAAAGTATTTACCACCTATTGTATTAATAAACTTAATAGACAAAGTATTTACCACCTATTGTATTAATAAACTTAATAGACAAAGTATTTACCACCTATTGTACCAATAAACTCAATAGACAAAGTATTTACCACCTATTGTACCAATAAACTTAATAGACAAAGTATTTACCACCTATTGTACCAATAAACTTAATAGACAAAGTATTTACCACCTATTGTACTAATAAACTTAATAGACAAAGTATTTACCACCTATTGTACTAATAAACTTAATAGACAATCATATATGCTTATCAGAAACTATTTGTATAGGTTGCAGCTAGCTATTTCATTATTATTTAAACATACAATAGATACACAATTTATAAATATATATTATAATTAAAATAGACTTGGTAGTAAAAATATTCATATTATTTCCTTCATTTCGTTCTTTTCTTTTGAAAGCATATCGTCAAAGCCATTTGCAAGTAAAGCTTCGGAAATGCGGCAATATTCACACTGATTTATGGTGCTGAGGAAAAAATTAACGTGAATAGAAATATTTTTTTCATTCTCCTCAAAACTGAGGCAACGGAGTGAAAAAATTATGTCATTTGGATCAATATTTCATTGCACGTAGGAGAGAATTGTCAGTTAACACATTACATTGATTGTACGTTGATTTGCACATAAAAAAATTGAGATACAGCAGATCCCCTCTATAGTGAATGCTGAGTCCAGAGTTAGAGAGCTACCCCATATAGTGAACAAATTTTCTGTAGTCTGCCATTAAATGTTCATAAGTCTTAGAAAACTAATAACTATTTCATTGCAGACTTAAGACAATTTATTCACTATAAAGAGTAGCTCTCTCTCTCTCTCTCTCTCTCTCTCTCTCTCTCTCTCGGGAAACAACATTCACTATATAGGAGTTCAATAACAAATATTACTATTAATGTATATTTATTATATAATTATATATTATAAACAGGTGCCACGAACTATTTACATATAATCTATATATACACTTCACTTCATTTTCCTCCTCCACATCACACCTCCCTCCATTTTCCTCCTCCACATCACACCTCCCTATATTTTCCTCCTCCACATCACACCTCCCTCCATTTTCCTCCTCCACATCACACCTCCCTCCATTTTCCTCCTCCACATCACACCTCCCTATATTTTCCTCCTCCACATCACACCTCCCTCCATTTTCCTCCTCCACATCACACCTCCCTCCATTTTCCTCCTCCACATCACACCTCCCTCCATTTTCCTCCTCCACATCACACCTCCCTCCATTTTCCTCCTCCACATCACACCTCCCTCCATGTTACTACTTCACATCACACCTCCCTCCATTTTCCTCCTCCACATCACACCTCCCTCCATGTTACTACTCCACATCACACCTCCCTACACTTTCCTCCAATCCACCAAGTGTTTCCACTCCATCAAACCAAGTTTATTTCTCAATGGCTCTACAATTGCCCCAGTGTATTCTTTAATTTGATTCACTACTCACTGAAAGTCTCTGGTAAAAGTTGTTCTACTCCTAAACCATCTAATTATTTCTATTGGAACATTAATTAAATTAAAAGCTTCAAAGGATCATATGTGACAATATTGCCATCAGTCGATACCTAATTAAAAAGACTGACTTTTTTTCTCAATATAACTTATAATTGCAATGTATGATTAACAGTGAGTAATAGAAGGTATAATAATAATATAATATTATTAATTCTTTATTTCATAATACAAGATTACAAGATTGTATACTGTACGTGCTGAGTACAGTTTTATGTGTAGCAAGTAATATTAATCAGTATATTATAATGATAAGGTAATAGATACATTTACCTATATATTGAAATTATAACAAGAGATACAATCTATGTCTCAATTTTCCTCATTAAAACTGATAAGATAGTCACATCAAATAGTTCTATACCAATATATACAGCGATCAGAATTAAAGATCATCTAATTTATATTGAGGTTATTGCTATCATAAACTCATTACTAGTTTACAATTTTTATATGTTAAGATTAAATTATTTATTGCGTAGATGCTATCAGTAACTCAATATTTGGAAAGTCTAAGGAAGGTTATTTAATGCATTGTCATTCTTAACAAAAAGAAATTGTATGCAATAAAATCTGAATTTGGTCGTAACTATTAATTGAATTACTAATTTAGAAAATAACCAGCTTGCATAGCATTCAAACTCACGCAGTTGAAGTGATATCTTGCCCAGGAGAAAAGAAAGATATACGAGATAGACTTCTAAATGTGAGAGATTACCTCTACTGCCTCTAAATCACTACCTCTACTGCCTCTATATCACTACTTCTACTGGTTCTAAATCACTACCTCTACTGCCTCTATATCACTACTTCTACTGCCTCTAAATCACTACCTCTACTGCTTCTATATCACTACTTCTACTGCCTATAAATCATTACTTCTACTGCCTCTAAATCACTTCTTCTACTGCCTCTAAATCACTACTTCTACTGCCTCTATATCACTTCTTCTACTGCCTCTAAATCACTACTTCTACTGCCTCTAAATCACTACTTCTACTGCCTATAAATCACTACTTCTACTGCCTCTATATCACTACTTCTACTGCCTCTAAATCACTACTTCTACTGCCTTTAAATCACTACTTTTACTGCCTCTAAATCACTACCTCTACTGCCTCTATATCACTACTTCTACTGCCTCTAAATCACTACTTCTACTGCCTTTAAATCACTACTTTTACTGCCTCTAAATCACTACCTCTACTGCCTCTATATCACTACTTCTACTGCCTCTATATCACCACCTCTACTGCCTCTAAATCACTACTTCTACTGCCTCTATATCACCACCTCTACTGCCTCTAAATCACTACTTCTACTGCCTCTATATCACTACTTCTACTGCCTCTAAATCACTACTTCTACTGCCTCTATATCACTACTTCTACTGCCTCTATATCACCACCTCTACTGCCTCTAAATCACTACTTCTACTGCCTCTATATCACTACTTCTACTGCCTCTAAATCACTACTTCTACTGCCTCTATATCACTACTTCTACTGCCTCTATTTCACCACCTCTAACATTATTTATCTGTTGCAGTGACACTTTAATCTCATCCTCTAAAGGACAGTGAAAGAAAAATATAATTAAGAGTTGAAATAATAATAAATGATCCCCGGGATATGTTAACAATGTCACTTCTTTGTAAACTCTATAAAAATAATTACCACAAACTAATTTTTCGTTTCTTTTTATTTAGATTACTATAAACTTATTGTTTTTTTTTAATATTTGTTAATGGTAAAAAAACGTTTTTCAAATTTAATATGTGTCAAGTAATTTATATTAAGTAAAGATTTCGAATTGAAAATGAATATAAGAGTTAAGGTGGATATTTATTAATGAAATATTAAATACGCAATGATTATACTTTTAAAATAATTGTGGAAATTATGTAATGATCGGAGTTTGTTTCTTTCCTTCATATATAAAAAATATCTGATTATTTAAATATTTATTTTAATACTTATATTTTACAAATAGTTGTTTTATGTTAATATAATTATTAACTCAATATAATTGATCTATACTTATTTCTTTGCGTCCTGATTACACCTGTCTTATTTGTAAGTTATAAATCAAAAACATCAATTAAAGATAATCATTAATGCCAGCTGTTAATTGAGGAATACAGTGAATTCCTCGAAAACATTTGATCGAAAACAATGCTCGAAAAACAATTGATCGAAAACCAATTGGTCCAATGATCAATTCCTCGAATAATCAAGTTTGAAAAATCAGATTTCGAATAATCAATTGTTTCAATGTAAAAGAATGTCCAAGGTTAGGTTAATTTTGTTTGGGAAGCTAGCAATTAAGTCTTGCTTGGTTAGGAGAGTGACAAAAAAGGGCGTGTCTACCTTTTTTAGAAATATTTTATCACAATAGGATAACTAAACATTAAATATTCAATGATATGAAATCATTCGGCTGTAATCACTGTCTTTACAGATTAATAGGGTTTTTATTAGTTATCATAAGCTTGAATGATCAACCGGTAGATGGCGCTGTTTACATTATTTCCGGTTAGACTACCTTGAATCTTCATATATGTTTACAAAATGTCAGAATATCTTAGTAAATGAACAATAATTAATCGAATTAGTGATACATATACTGATGAAAATTATACAGTCTACACTCACTAGTAAACTTGTTTTAGAGTTCCAATTAAAAATATTATAGGCCGATATACACACGTTCTTTGGACAACATTTTTAGAAATACCAAAAGATGGCGTAATGACTCGATAAACACTGGATCTTTTTCTCACTGCATGTCGTTTTTTATAAATAAATAATGAATAAACACCTAGATTCTAGAATTTAGATGAACAGAGTATGTACATATAAAATTACATAGTTAAAAATACTGATTAAATTAAAAGCACATACTAACAACGATTACTCGCCCTTAAAGGTCCCCTCCAAGCAATTTTTTTTATTGCTTAAATCTACGAAGCTAATGCTTCTCATCATTTTACTGCAAACCCATAAAATTTGATGGCATATTTTTAATTTTATATGCTTTTAAAGATTTTTATAATCCAAATTCTACAAAACCTACTTTTCTTCCGACTTTCTATTTATCAGTCTGAAGAAGAAGAATGTACACCATTTGTTTTGATTGTCAACTAAGTATTAGGTTTAATAAATCTACTTATTATTCGTCTAAAGGTTTAAAATTGGATAAACTTATTATAGAAACGTTTATATACTTTTAGAAACAATTAATATCTTAAAAAAAGGTCAAAAACGCATTGTTTGTTTAAAAATCTGAATTTGAAATCAAAACAAAGAGTGTACAATGTTCATTTTGAGCGTCAGGTTGGAGATTCGCTCAATTGTTGCTCTCAGAGTATTAAAAAACTTTAAAAGCAAATAATAATAATGAATATACTGAACCGAATTGAATGCGGTTTGCAGAATAATGATCGTAGACTTTTCCCCAGAGCCTGGAGAGGACCTTTAAGTTGTTTGAACATAAAGTAAGCATACCAACAACATGGGTGTTCACAATTTACATCCCCAATTAATCATTCGAGCTATTGCTTATTCGAGTAATTGTATTTCGAGCAATTTTCTTCGAACAATTGTTCCCTTGAGCAATTGTTTTTCTAGTACTGGTTTTAACGCAAATTTTCCTAGAATTCTTTTCGATCAATTTTTTTCGAAAAATTGTTTTTCGAGAATTTTTTTTAAGCAATTATTTTTCGAATTGTTTTGCAAGCATATTGTTTTTTGAGCAATTGTTACCTAGACACGTTAATGGAAAAATGACAAAAAGGAAAGACAATAATAATTTACTGCTATTTCTCCTTTGGAAAATTGTCCCTTTCTTTTTCAGCATCGTGTGACATCTGCGAGGTACAAAGCTGTCAATTGGCATCCAGAGGCAATATTTACTTTGCAAACACTTGTCACATGAGGCAGATGTGGGTTGACATCTTTCGGAAAGTGGAAGCGCCAGTTAAATTCCATGAAAAGTTACCAACTTTCAAATCTCATCTGACGAAGTTTAACTCTACGGATATTTACTTTCTATGATGAAAGAAAAGGGAAACTGACGAATTAAACTGACAATTTTTGAAGGTATTTCTTCTCTCAGATCACAGATATCAGAGTTGAAATAATTTAGACAAATCTCTATATTTTAATAATTTTTTCTGTCGCTTGGACAGAATTGCTATTTCATAAAACAGTAATTTTGAATTCCATTTCATCTTCATATCCTACAAATCTGTTTACATGAAACCAAGATTAATTTAAATTATTTATAAGCCGTTAGGATTAGTAAAGGTTCGATCTATAAATATATGAATATTAAACTGCAAAATAAAACACCACAACCAGATGCTCTTTTCATCAAGTTTTTATAATCACTGAAGGAATTACTGGAACACAATGCTAAAGAATTCATCAATGTCTGACAACGTAAATTCTTCTAGCTTTACTGTGTTCACTTGATAATTAAATACTAACACTCAATATCCCCCACAGGAGTAATGGATATTAAATAATGCTTTGCTACTTAGCTACACTGACTAATATCATTATTAAATATGAAATACATCCTCTATATAATGCCTCGACTTTACCGTCTTGATAAGAATTATCATATTGAAGTTAGTATGCTACCATATTAATAAATTACAAAATTAATGAATTTTGATGGAAATATAAGAACTACTGAAATAGAAGCCAAAACAATTGAATCATGATCATGTCATAACTTACAGAGTGCGACTTGTATCATAAGTGTGTTAAGTAGCTGTTAGAGAAGTGTTTGAAGGTAATGGATGAATCCACTAAAGTGTGGTCGATTAGAAGCTCTAAGAGTCTAATTGGTACCTCAGAGAGATTGATATACCTGAAGTATAATGTAAAGCCTACTCAACACCATTCGGGTCAAATATTCCATCTAAAATCTTCAACCTAAATCAAAGGCTGAGAAAATCAATATGATTTACTACACTTTACCAGGTAATACAATGTACTGTATATTATTCACATTTTACGACTTTCTTAACTACGTCACATATTCATTATATTGAATTATAGATCTTATGTAAAGGCAAGCCCTACTTTTATCACATCCAGCTTAGAATAAGAGTTAGAATAAAAGAAAATGGTATAAATGATGAAATCATGGAAACCGAATAGAAAATATGATTAATAAAAATGACAATTTGAACCATCCGCTAACTCTCTAGTGCCAAAAAATATTTCTCAGTGCATAAGATTAGAATTTCTTCAATTGACACAATTATAATAAATAAAAGTATGAAACTGATAACTCACCTATACTGGTTGTATATACTGTTTATGGTTGAATTTTAATACTTAGGACTTTCATCACCTGAATGGTTGAAGAGCATAAATTCAGACCACATGAAATAAATAGGCAATTTCTCATCATAACTCTATCATTTCATGTAATGTATGTAGTAGGTATAACTATTTTCTTTATTAACATTTTTTTATTCATTTAGTTTATATCCATTTACTAAACAAACTATTTCTATAATCCAAGAGTTGAAATTTTTCAATGTTTAGAAATCACTTTGTATTTTTGATACTTCATATTGCTTCTATTCAAATGTTTTCTATTCAGTTAGATTTCATTCTTTTCAATTGAAATATCAAGTAACAGACTAACAATATAATATAAAACTGTATTTTTAAATCTGATTCATATTTGCTGAAGTTTATTCTTTGATATTAAGTGAGTTTGCGAAATGAAAAACTCTTTTTTAAAGTCAAGTCCCCTATTTTGTTCATCTGGTTCGTCGCAGTCAATTTAGAAGTCTCTTCAAACCGATGAAATGTCCGTTTATTCATGACTTTTCCGACTGATTTTGCTGACGCATGATATTTTAATGAACATAAGGAAGAACTCTGTGGAGGAGCTTTGCAAAATCTCGAAATGGAGGAAATTGGTTGAAAGAATTCATACATATTTATATCAAATACTATGAGCATTTGCTACATTATTTTTGAAATCTTAGTAATTTGAAATATTAACAATTGTAAGTATTAGTACTCTCATTATGACTAATAGTATTTAATTTAAACCAGAAATCGTTTGGAATTAAGACTTTTGGTAAATTATAATTAATATAACGTACCTTTTATTGTAATAACTTATCATACAAATAAAAAGGAATTAACTTCTGATTAAACTAATTTTGATGGGAATAAATATAATTATTCTTTAAAATACAATACAAATTATATTCGCTAATATTATTTTAAACAGAAAATAGGTACAATTTAATTTAAGTTAATTTCTGACTGCACAATATTGCTAAACATCCCACATGCCATTTCTAATTATGCAATCATGACGAACTCAAGTTGGTTGCTATATCTCATTAACAACATTTAAGCCCCCGTCTAAATGCCGCCAGTTGAAATCGTTAACCAAGCAGCGACTGCGAGTTTCCCAGCATCTGTTTGAAGGTTCGGCCTCCATGCTCACAAAGCCGTTAAATTAAGAGCAATTAGATTTAATCTCACATGCGCCTCAGTTTGGAGAAATGACTCACAGATCTGAAGAGCAAAGACCGACTGCTGAGGGAATTATAAATGCAGTTATATCATATTATTTAACTGTACTGCTGCATCAATTGAGTTAAACCAAATTCATGGCTTAAGTAATTGGATAGAATATATTTACTTTGGTACTCTTCTATCCGACATTATGATACGTAAAGTTATTGAATACATTGCTCTAATGATTACTACTTTCGAATAGATTTTGCAGGTAAAAATTCGCTGTTTTCTCACAGCATAAACAACCGTGACTGATTGAGAGTAAGATTGATAGTTAAGAACTCAGAGAGAAGATTTAGGATCAATGGATCTTCCTATATGTCATTACAGTTCAGATCGACAACAAGAAATATTTTCCTAAATGATGTGGTTAGAAGGTTTTGAAAATAACAAATAATGTGCAACTGTGTATACAGTATAGACTCTATTCTTTTATAGTGGGCTCCTCTATAGTGAATGTAGAGTCCTGAGTAAGAGAACTATTCAGAATAGTGAGCAAATATCCTATAGAGGAGTTCACTATAGAGGATTTATACTACACCATCAATTTTGGATATGACACTAAGGCCTTAAGGGTATTACAGTTTGCCTTTTCTATGCTGTGGTGGAATTTCCTGCAGACATTCGGTTTTTAATCCATTTATTGTTAGGAGAGGGAGAAAGAAAATATAGAGATTTTCAATGTCCAGGCTTTACTACAGTCTTGGGTCTATTTCTTTAAAAATAGTGTGATGATAAAATATATTCATTTTTATCGATATTTGGTACCACATCACTTTGGGGAGGTGAAGGGAACAAACGAGAGGATGTGGTTTAGGTTTAAAAAACATACAAATAACACATTTTCTTTTTATTGTTTAAAATGAATCTCCACATTTTTTTATACAAGAATGTAGACACGGAATGTCAAAAAATAGACTACAAATAGCACCATTTATAAAGAAATGCTGGCGTAAAGTAAATTATGATTCAAAACTACACCTATAAGTGTAGTTTTGTGCATCATATTATTTTGCAATATGTACTATCTTAAAATTTAAATATCTTCTCCTTTTTAAGTTGATTTTAGCCAACCCAAGTACAAAATGAAGAGAAAAATGGAAAGAATGGTGCTGAGATTTAACTCACAATAATTGTGGTTTTTATTAGTTCTTTAGAAAAAATATTCATTTTTTTCTGAAATTCTAAAAACTATATTGAAAATTGAATATTAGGAACTCACGATTGTTGTATTTAACTTTGAAAAATAGAAAAAAATTCACGAAAAAAATAATATCATTAAAATTATAAACAATTTCAAGAAATACATACACACAAAAATGTCTTCGAAATAATTTCTAAATATTTAAGGCAAATCGGTCAGTAAATGAAGAAGATTGTTTCCCACCTAAAGCTTCCTCTTAAAGGAAGACCTCAAAAGATTTACCCTCAATTTTACCAAGAAAATCCTGTTAGTTTCTGGCAACCACACACCTAACAGTGTTTACATGATTTCTAAGCATACGGTAATTTTGCTGTTACATATCTGATAATGATTAGTGTAACCAGATTGTTGCCATCAAAAGTGCTGCCGATAACACCAAGGATATCGTCAAACAACTCAATTTAAAACGTTTTACAACGCCTGAAAACAACACGAAAACTTTAACAGTTAGGCACAATCTCCAGTAAACCAATTCCGTTTAATCTCACCAAAAGTGTGATTTCTGCTGTGATGAAGCGAGCTAATCAAAATTCACAAAAAAAATATTAAGAATTACGGAACTGAAATGTATCATATCCTATTTATAACGTCTCTAAACTCTCAAAGCAGAGGCTCTTCAATGAGGATCTTTAGTTAACTTTATATAAAAAGCAGTCTAGACAGCTAATTTCAGAGGCTTCAAGAGACGGCTGGAGAGAGGCAAGATGATGTTGAAAGATTTCCAAAGATCAGTAAGATAAGTTTGAGTTGGTCCATTGAGAAGATGTTCACGGTGCAGGCTGTCACCAATAGTCAGAATAATAAAGTTCATGCACGTATTACTCGATAATTGTCTGTAAGGGTTAAAAGCTATTTGATAAGCTTTCATCACGGAATGGGCTGATGTTGTATCAGATGGGACTGAATCTCTTTTGATCGTCATAGATGTAGTAATCAAACTCAACAGTTATGTTGATCAGAATATGTTTCAGGAAAAATCTTTCATTTACGAACCAAATGATTTGAAACAAATTTAATCTTCACTCAAAGATGGAGTGCTAGTCCACACGACTATAAAGAAAAAAATCGAGGGTTTTTGGGACAAATTAATTAAGTTACCATTAAGTCCTGTCATTAACTCCAAGAATTTCGCAATCTTGTCACAATCTGAAACGAAGTTTCAACTCGTTTCTACACCAATATGGATTCTTTGATGAGAGCCATTCTTTCTGGTTAAGCCAAGTCTTAGAGATCAATAAAAAATGTAGTTATTTAATTCATATTTTTCCTATGGGTAAATACTTATAGATATATGCAAATGTGATAGACTGCATTATTGAAATCTTCAGTTGAAACAAATTTTAATCTATTCATTTGGTACACCCACACTTTCATTCTCTTTATGAAATAAACTCTAGGCAGAAAGATTAGAATTCACATACCACATTAACTAATACCAAATAACATAAAAACTTTGTCTTAAAAGATGCTAAAGGTTCAAACTTAAAAATCTATAAGAGATACTCGACTCAATATCACATTTCATTCACTATCTGTATTGTTCTTTGGTAAATATCAAAGGAATGAAAGGAACTAATTACACACACTGGTAATTAGCCACATAATAGAAAAACCACAAATGAAGTCTTACGTTAGAAATCAAAGCATTAATCATTTCATCATATACAACATCTCTAATTATCATTTCAATAAGACTCTTTTTATCATTAACGTAATGGCTAATGATATATCATTAACTAGCAACATAAATATTGAATTAAAATGTCTTTGCATCGATGAAATTTGTGAATGCTGTATGTAAAAAATTTTGATATTACTATTATTCAATTGTTAATAAAATATAGTAAAAAAATAACTAATTTTAATGTTAGATAAATATATATATTCAAAATCTAACTTATTTTAATGTTAGATATATATGTATTCAAAATCTGACTTATTCTAATTAGGTCAACATTTCATATTTTGTAATCTTGTAGTTATAAAGAAAGCAATAAATGTATATAAACTAAACATCGCGAAGTCGATTAATTAGAATTACACAGAAAATCTCACAAATTAATATGCAATATTACGTTATTAAATTGTTTTAATAATTCTATAATTGACTTCACAACTATGATATCTAAACACAGTTTATTATAATTATATTTGAGTTCGCATCATTTTGAAATTTACAAATTTCCAGCGAAATTATTCCCGCCCAATTCGCGCAGATAAATATTGTATTTTCCGGCAAGTTAGGCCCACAAAAGATTCGATCAAATTACAGTAATTATTTGGATAGTTGATTAACACAGTTGATGTAACTTAATACTATCATAATGTTTTATAGTCATTATTTTCAGTGCTTACATGATGGCAGTAGCACACCAATATACTTAGTGATATATATGATGAAATATGAAATAGATCATTTTTATATGCTTAGTAAATATAATTCTAGTAAGGAAATACACACATTTTAAATACTGTTTCTGGCTCACAATTGCTAATAATATTGTATAAATTTCATAGATCCCCAATACCATTAACAAACTATCTTGATTACTGATGACATCTTCAAATTCCTCTTCAATAGCACTTTTATTTACTTTCTTTATCAGTCAGTTGTAATATGTTCCCCGCATCGACAGCAGACTTGGAAGTTCTACTGACGGACTGGAAAAGACATGTCAATTACTCTGGACAAGCTCTTGCCTCAGTCCATTTGGCTCTCAAAGAGATAAACTCTCCGCAGAGGAGAATTTAGTTGCTATTGCACTCTAATGGCCACCAGAAGGAAATAAGGAAAGATGATATTTCTCTGGAATGAGATAGAGTAAATCTTGATCACATGAAGAGAGAATCTGAGTTTCTCTTTCTCAATAACGTGTAACCGTATAAGAGCTGGGCTATTTCAGTTATATTTTGAAAAGTGGGAAGGGGGTCAATAAGTTGAGCTCACTCCTGTTTATTTTCAATTCTATGATGAAATGGCTATGAGATTCTGCATTTTTCAAAGACAATATTTTTCCATTAAAAAGAAAGAATATAGTCTTTAAGGAAGGAGAAATTTCTTCAGGCTGTTGAGAACACCCACAAGAGTTGAACTTGACCGTCCTATAAAATCTCCTTCGCGGCTGAGATGATGCTGAAGGCATTCCCTCTCTGGATCGCGAGAGCCATTGGCTGTCGGAACCAGGAAGAAAACTTTGGATTGCTCTGTGGTATCGACATCATTAATAGTAGAAAGAATACCATCAATTGATTTACTCACAGAATACAACCCTATGCCAACGTGTGAATTTTCCTTAACCCAGGAATCAAACATCATCTTCACATTTGTCACACTGACAACGGCAGATCTAAGTGATTCGTCAAAACAGCAACAAATGTCACCAGCACCCCTCAACTGGAGTGCCCGAGAGCATTCAGGGATCAACAACCTCCATACTCAGTACTCAGTAAACACTTGCAGACATTAAGAGTTCACCAGGCTGATCAACTAGTGCTGACTCAGCTGACTGTTTATACCTCCTGCAACACAATTAAACAAAGCACTTACCAGCTGCACTAAATAAACAAGACTAAGAAATGATTAAAAAAATTATTAAAAACACAATCTAAATAAACTCACTAAAGAAAAGAGAATAGCATTAACCACTGCTCTATCGCACGGCACAAAGAATTATAAAGTAGTCAGAGCCAGCAAAAGTACAGTGACTGGCTACTCGAAGGTGCTGACTAAGCGAAATGCATGTCTGTGACACGAGTAAAGCGACATAGGTGTTTGATTAACAGCCTTCTCCTGTCACTACTCAATAGATACTTCAGTGATAGATAGTCCTATCATCTGATAGAACTTTAGAGAAAGGGTTGAAAATAAAAACTTATTATATTTCAATTCGTTTTTGTATGTAATCATTTTCTTTTCAATAACCAATATCCTTATCCTTAAATAGTTGTATGCTACAACCAATTCAACCTAATTTTCAAATAATTTCATCTATACCCATTATTCTAGAAAGAAATTGTGGATTTAATATGTAGCATTATACAAGGATAAGGATTAATTGGAAAATAAATTATATCAATTCATGAAGCCCTTATTATAATACCCTTTACTTAATTAGTGATTGTTTTCAGATGAAAATAATAATGTACCAATAACATCGACTGTAAATTACACCCAAAATTGCCATCTTTGTCATCGACAAATTACCAATAATCTACTTTCTATGTACTAATGAATATATCTATTGTATGCCATTTACCGCATCACTTCCCTCGTTATACAATTTACATTGTTTTATGAGGTCATGCCCATGGTACAATAAAAAAACTGTATCCGTAATAATTTTTGGACTGCATACCAATTTCACATTTCCAAAAATATAATTCACTAATTGATATTTTAGAATTGGTCTGAGTAACCGATGACAAATTTGTAAGATTTAAAAATAATGAGAAATTAGAAAACTGTGATTTGAGAAATTATCATCATGCGGAAACTCTTTTCCTTGATAGTACAAACCTATAATGTAAGATAATTATTCCTAAATATTTCATTTAAAGGATTCAAATTTTTATAGAAAGAGAAGGACGAAGATTTGATGATACAAACTCATAGAGTGGATTGTTTAATTTCAAATCTAAATGGCAGAAATACCTTGGCGACAAATCTTTAACTAGATTATGTGCTCTCGGTAGAACGCATACCTGCGCCGCCACTTTGACCCGTTCTCTCCCAAAATTTAATAAGCTGCTAACTGGATAATAACCAATCGTCCCACTAAGTTTCATGCAATATGGTACCATACTTTTTGAGTTATTGAGTTATAGTTGAGTTACCTTGACCTTTGACCGGATCGCTCCCGAAATTCTAACAGATGGTTTCTGGACATTGACCAATTGTACCATCAAATTTCAAACAATTTGGTTGAATACTTTTTGAGTTATTGAGTTACAAATGGCCTTGACCTTGATCTTTGATCTTTGACCCGATCGCTTCAAAAATCTAACAAAACGGTTCCTGCATATTGACCAATCATCCCACCAAGTTTCAAGCAATATGGTTAAATACTTTTTGAGTTATGACCTTGACCAGGTCACTGGACATTGACTTATCGTTTCACCAAATTTCAGGCAATTTGGTTGAACAATTTTTCAGTTATGTGAATAACAAGATGATAAATAAATAAATGAACTAGATTACGTGCATTCGGTAGAGCGTATACGTTCGCCGCCGCTTTGATCCGTTCTCTCCCAAAATCTAACAAAATGGTACCTGTATATTGACCAATCGTTCCACCAAGTTTCATGCAAAATGGTTATTGAGTTATTGATGACCTTGACCTTGACCTTTGACCTGATCGCTCGTAAAAAATTTACCAGATGGTTCCTGGACATCGCTTCCGAAATTCTACCAGCAGATCACTGGACATTGACCAAACTTTTCACTAAATTTCAGGCAATTTGGTTGAACACTTTTTAAGTTATGCAGTTATTCAGTATAGATGATAAATAAATAAATAAATAAAGGCCGTCCAAAATATAACCTTTCCGCATTCTGCGAACGTAATAAATAAATGACGGCTAAAATATGACCTTTACTCATTCTGCGAAGGTAATAATCCACTTGATTTATCTTAATAATAAATGTACATTATTTAAACAAGAAAGACAATGAAATGCAAGGATGCTCACTATATTGTACATTTTGCCTATTTCTCCAAGTACTAATTGGATAACTGAAGCAGTTATCCAAGCAGTTACTTTAAATTAAACATTTTTACCCACAATGTTATATACTCTAAAACTCGTCCAAATTAGTCATCACTAACATTATTTCATATTGCCATAGTAAATATTTATTCCCTGAACTCTAGTCAAATTCTTTCTTTTTATTTTGCACATTTTAGTCAGAGTGTAATTGTGGCGTGTTTAAAATAGTGGAGTTGCGAAGCCATAACTTGCAATGTTTCTCGCTAAGATCTTTACTCTCTTTAATCCTTTTAATCTGAGACTAACTTGTGTAGTTAGGGCTCTATCTCTTATTTACTGGAGGGACTACTTTCTACTCTCTATTCAGATATTTAATAAATAACTCTGAACCACTGGGAATCTACGTAAATTGTTGATGTAAATATTATGTGTAAACAGAAAATGGAATTGTATATTTTGAAAACAAAACTTATGACATTGAAGAAATTTATTATGAGTTAATAAAATATATGTTTATGTAGCTATTCAACGTATAATATATTATACGAAATGTATCCCGGAAGGAGAAACCAAAGCAATTAAATCATACATCAAGTAATTAATGTTTAAATTGCTTACCTGAAGTTAAAGTATTTCACTTTAATTGAAAACTGGCATTAAAGTATTTCACTTTAATTGAAATAAAATGAAACAATCGACCTTATACTTTATTCAGTTTATTATATTTTTTCTTAGAATAACGAAAAATAATAAAACTAATTGGGTAAGTTATGAATTATCGGTCGGTTTCACATCTTCGTTTGTATAAGAGAAAAATATATAATAATTATTATTATTTAAATTTTACTTTATTGTTCTTTCTTATATGAACGAAGATGTGAAACAGACCGATAATTCGTAACTTACCCTAGTAATAATATTCATGATGGAATATTAAAATCCTTATTTATACCAAAATATTCCTTTATTTTTTATGTTAACTTATAAATTAGGTAGGTACTATTTAGATGTTCCTAAACTATATCAGTAGATAATGTGAACCAATTGGCAGTAGAACTTCTCCATGATGAAATCCTGTATAGTGAATCTACTATCCTGTATAGTGTAGTGTTCTATTTAAGAAAGTAGCCTCTATAGTGAACCGTGGACCGACAATTGGGCCCTGACAATTGGGCCCGCCGACAATTAGGCCCAAGACAATTAGGCCCCACGACAATTGGGCCCCGGACAATTGGGCCCAAAGATAATATATATAATTTGCCCATTTTTTGCTACTGTAATACATTTCTTTATATGGAAAAAATATTCTCCTTATGAAAAAATTATATTTTTGAATAGAACATATTCTTTTCATGAATAATTACTATTTTTCTCTTAAACTACTATAATTTTCTGTTCTGAGATAGGTCATATAAGCAACAAATTTCCTAGTTACAGTACCTCTATGAGTCTATATAGTGAACTCCTGAATCAAAAGTCTACATTCACTATAAAGGATTGGTTCTAGGAAAATTCCCCCGCGGAAAGTTCCGCCACGGAAATTTCCACCTGGAAGATTCCACCACTGGAAAGTTCCACCACGGAATATTCCTCTGCTGGAAATTCCACCGTGCAAGATTCCACTGCATAATTCTGGATTTGACTTAGCTAAATAGTTAAAAAATTATGAGAATAGGTTTTGTAATTCAAAACCTAAGGGATAAGGACTAATTTTCGAAAATAGAGACGGATGAAACGATTCGTCCAAGTGTGTCTTTGATTTATTATAAAGATTAAAATATAGTGTATATTCAACAATAAAATTCTACATTATAATAACTACATGCATATATTTAAGACTCAAATGAAGTATACTATTCTTAAATAAAATATTTTTGGAATATACCATCCATCGCCATAATTTTAAATGTACCCATATTATATTTAAATCATTGTATTAGAAGCTATATTTTGTAGTGTTGATTAGTAGCAGCATCTTCTTCATCCACGATTAGCAAGTTGAATATTTAATAGAGAAGATTAATTAATGGTTTATATTTCAAAGAAGGATTTTCTCATTTATTACAAATCACTCAGAGTATGCGTTTCATAACATCATTCAACTGAAATTAAGATAGAAAAATATCTACTTCAATTATATATACCGAATATATTTTCAAAACGGTGGAATCTTCCATAGTGGAATTTCCACAAGTTAAGTTTAATGCCGGTGGAATTTTCTGCGATGGAATCTTTCTGGTGGAGCTTTCCGCGGGGAAACTTTCCACGGAGGAATTTACCGGCCACGACAGGATTTCATTATATAGAAGTTGTAGTGCTAAATAAATTATTTTTCTGTGACTCTTTATAATATATACATATTTCGAGTTACCATCTTCCATGCTAATCCCCAGTGTTTTAATTGTCTTCCTTTGGAAAGTTTTAGTGCAAATGAGAAGAAGTCAATAGCCACAAAACAGAGTGAAGTGCAACACTTAGTTAAATTAACTGCCTGAGCTTCGAGAAAAAAGCTTTTTTCTTCTCGCACAGTTTGTTTTAACGCCTCCACTTCGAAAAGTTACAAAGAAATTAATTGGAAACTCATCGTCAGGATCCAAATAGTGTTAGTAATCATCATCAGGAATCCAAAACATTGCAAGGAATCATCGTCAGGAATTATCGATGAGAATTTAAAAAAGTTGTAAGTAATCATAGTTCATTATAAGTTCTTCATAGGTATTTATTGAGATATTATTAAAGATTAATAAATATAATTTGTAAGGTATATAAAAATAATACAATAATTACAATATTGACCTTTTTATCGGAGGCAAATTAAGAAATGAGTTCAAATTTTAATAATAAATCAATACCAATCCCTACAATAACGACCATTTTATCATTTTCTTAATATATAACTGTTATTGTGAATATGAATACAATAGGAGTATATTCCACACCAGCCTCTGAAATACACCCTCACTAGCATGCACTCTCGGTTCCACCAACAACTTCAAACTATCCGGAGAAAAGTTAGTTTGAAAACTGATACAGTTGGAGCCTAAAAACTTACGCAACTTATTGACTCGAGTTTGAGTCTCAGAAGATTGGCTCTCAAGAGCCTCGAATGTTGTCAATTAGATTGATATTGAGAGCAAACAATGTTAAAGAGCGCAAGGCATGCTGGGTTAAGAGCAATGTAATATTAATGGCTCATATCAAGCGTATGGGGCTTCTTACTATTGAACATCGATGAGATTCTTGCATTGAAACTCAATATCTTTCCATTAGCAGGACATTGCAAAATGAAACCATAAATTGATGAAAAAAATTCAAATGAAAAACTGTGCTGCCAGCATCAATATGAACTGGTAACTGTGCTGTCAGCATCAATATGAACTAGTAACTGTCCTGCCAGTATCAATATGAACTGGTAACTGTCAGGTCAGTATCAATATGAACTAGTAACTGTCAGGTCAGCATCAATATGAACTGGTAACTGTGCTGTCAGTATCAATATGAACTGGTAACTGTGCTGTCAGTATCAATATGAACTGGTAACTGTGCTGTCAGCATCAATATGAACTAGTAACTGTCCTGTCAGTATCAATATGAACTGGTAACTGTGCTGTCAGCATCAATATGAACTGGTAACTGTGCTGTCAGTATCAATATGAACTGGCAACTGTGCTGTCAGCATCAATATGAACTGGCAACTGTGCTGTCAGCATCAATATGAACTGGAAACTGTGCTGTCAGTATCAATATGAACTGGAAACTGTGCTGTCAGTATCAATATGAACTGGTAACTGTCCTATCAGTATCAATATGAACTGGTAACTGTGCTGTCAGCATCAATATGAACTGGCAACTGTGCTGTCAGCATCAATATGAACTGGCAACTGTGCTGTCAGCATCAATATGAACTGGAAACTGTGCTGTCAGTATCAATATGAACTGGTAACTGTGCTGTCAGTATCAATATGAACTGGTAACTGTGCTGTCAGCATCAATATGAACTGGTAACTGTGCTGTCAGTATCAATATGAACTGGCAACTGTGCTGTCAGCATCAATATGAACTGGCAACTGTGCTGTCAGCATCAATATGAACTGGAAACTGTGCTGTCAGTATCAATATGAACTGGAAACTGTGCTGTCAGTATCAATATGAACTGGTAACTGTCCTATCAGTATCAATATGAACTGGTAACTGTGCTGTCAGCATCAATATGAACTGGCAACTGTGCTGTCAGCATCAATATGAACTGGCAACTGTGCTGTCAGCATCAATATGAACTGGAAACTGTGCTGTCAGTATCAATATGAACTGGTAACTGTGCTGTCAGTATCAATATGAACTGGTAACTGTCCTATCAGTATTAATATGAACTGGTAACTGTGCTGTCAGCATCAATATGAACTGGCAACTGTGCTGTCAGCATCAATATGAACTGGTAACTGTGCTGTCAGTATCAATATGAACTAGTAACTGTCCTGTCAGTATCAATATGAACTGGTAACTGTGCTGTCAGCATCAATATGAACTGGTAACTGTGCTGTCAGTATCAATATGAACTAGTAACTGTCCTGTCAGTATCAATATGAACTGGTAACTGTGCTGTCAGCATCAATATGAACTGGCAACTGTGCTGTCAGTATCAATATGAACTGGTAACTGTGCTGTCAGCATCAATATGAACTGGCAACTGTGCTGCCAGTATCAATATGAACTGGTAACTGTCCTATCAGTATCAATATGAACTGGTAACTGTGCTGTCAGTATCAATATGAACTGGTAACTGTCCTATCAGTATCAATATGAACTGGTAACTGTGCTGTCAGCATCAATATGAACTGGCAACTGTGCTGTCAGCATCAATATGAACTGGTAACGGTGCTGTCAGTATCAATATCAACTGGTAACTGTCCTATCAGTATCAATATGAACTGGTAACTGTGCTGTCAGCATCAATATGAACTGGTAACTGTGCTGTCAGTATCAATATGAACTGGTAACTGTGCTGTCAGTATCAATATGAACTGGTAACTGTCCTATCAGTATCAATATGAACTGGTAACTGTGCTGTCAGCATCAATATGAACTGGTAACTGTGCTGTCAGCATCAATATGAACTGGTAACTGTGCTGTCAGTATCAATATGAACTGGTAACTGTCCTATCAGTATCAATATGAACTGGTAACTGTCCTGTCAGTATCAATATGAACTGGTAACTGTGCTGCCAGTATCAATATGAACTGGTAACTGTGCTGTCAGCATCAATATGAACTGGTAACTGTGCTGTCAGTATCAATATGAACTGGTGACTGTCCTGTCAGTATCAATATGAACTGGTAACTGTGCTGCCAGTATCAATATGAACTGGTAACTGTGCTGTCAGTATCATTATGAAATGGTTACTGTGCTGTCAGTATTAATATGTACTGGTAACTGTGCTGTCAGTATCAATATGAAATGATAATTGTGTACATGAAGATAGGTTTAATTTTCTTTTTGTTCTTTCGTTTAAAAATAATGTTCTATATTCTATTATACTGTTTTATTTAATTCTTTAACGACGCGTTAACAAAATAAAAATTTGTGTCAGCAGAAAAGTTTTGGTAACGTTACTATAGGGATATCATTAGAGAAATGAACTACTTTCTTCTCATTGTTCTAAATGGTATTGAAGACGTGACAGTTTCTTCCAAACGGTACACAACTATTGCACTGTAGTGATGAACTGTTGTCACTCTTACAATAGAACTCCTCTATAGTGAACTCCTTTATAGTGAACTCCTCTATAGTGAACTCCTCTATAGTGAACTCCTCTATAGTGAACTCCTCTATAGTGAACTCCTCTATAGTGAACTCCTCTATAGTGAACTCCTCTATAGTGAACTCCTCTATAGTGAACTCCTCTATAGTGAACTCCTCTATAGTGAACTCCTCTATAGTGAACTCCTCTATAGTGAACTCCTCTATAGTGAACTCCTTTATAGTGAACTCCTCTATAGTGAACTCCTCTATAGTGAACTCCTCCATAGTGAACTCCTCCATAGTGAACTCCTCTATAGTGAACTCCTCTATAGTGAACTCCTTTATAGTGAACTACTTTATAGTGAACTCCTTTATAGTGAACTCCTCTATAGTGAACTCCTCTATAGTGAACTCCTCTATAGTGAACTCCTCTGTAGTGAACTCCTATATAGTGAACTCCTCTATAGTGAACTCCTCTATAGTGAACTCCTCTATAGTGAACTCCTCTATAGTGAACTCCGTTAAAGTGAACTCCTCTATAGTGAACTACTCTATAGTGAACTCCTCTATAGTGAACTCCTCTATAGTGAACTCCTCTATAGTGAACTCCTCTATAGTGAGCTCCTCTATAGTGAACTCCTCTATAGTGAACTCCTCTATAGTGAACTCCTCTATAGTGAACTCTTCTATAGTTAACTCTTCTATAGTGAACTCCTCTATAGTGAACTCCTCTATAGTGAACTCTTTTATAGTGAACTCTTCTATAGTGAACTCCTCTATAGTGAACTCTTCTATAGTTAACTCCTGTATAGTGAACTCCTCTATAGTGAACTCTTCTATAGTGAACTCCTCTATAGTGAACTCCTCTATAGTTAACTCCTCTATAGTTAATCTAAAGTCCTGAGTAACTAATGTACCCAGACTACTGATCACATTTTCTTTAGTTAGTCTGAATAGTCATCAGTTCCAGAGAACTAATTGCCATTTCATGAGAGTCTGAAGGTGATTTGCTCACTATTTGGGATAGTTCTCCTACTCAGGACTCTATATTCACTATAGAGGAGTTCTACTGTTCCGTGTGTGTTGAATGTATGCACAAACACTTGTTGTTTGAGGCATTTGAAGTAACAACAGAAATGTTTAGAGTGATGGAACAGTCAGAAGTGTGACAGAGACAACATCTCAACATATGTGAAAGGGGAAGCGATGATGCGAGTGATATCGGTAAGAGAGATATCGGTAAGAGTGATATCGGTAAGAGTGATATCGGTAAGAGTGATATCGGTAAGAGTGATATCGGTAAGAGTGATATCAGTAAGAGTGATAACGGTAAGAGTGATATCGGTAAGAGTTATATCAGTAAGAGTGATATCGGTAAGAGAGATATCGGTAGGAGTGATATCGGTAAAAGTGATATCAGTAAGAGTGATATCGGTAAAAGTGATATCAGTAAGAGTGATATCGGTAAGAGTGATATCGGTAAGAGTGATATCGGTAAGAGTGATATCGGTAAGAGTGATATCGGTAAGAGTGATATCGGTAAGAGTGATATCGGTAAGAGTGATATCAGTAAGAGTGATATCGGTAAGAGTGATATCAGTAAGAGTGATATCGGTAAGAGTGATATCGGTAAGAGTGATATCGGTAAGAGTGATATCGGTAGGAGTGATATCGGTAAGAGTGATATCGGTAAGAGAGATATCGGTAAGAGTGATATCGGTAAGAGTGATATCGGTAAGAGTGATATCGGTAAGAGTGATATCGGTAAGAGTGATATCGGTAAGAGTGTTATCGGGAAGAGTGATATCGGTAAGAGTGATATCGGTAAGAGTGATATCGGTAAGAGTGATATCGGTAAGAGTGATATCGGTAAGAGTGATATCGGTAAGAGTGATATCGGTAAGAGTGATATCGGTAAGAGTGATATCGGTAAGAGTGATATCGGTAAGAGTGATATCGGTAAGAGTGATATCGGTAAGAGTGATATCGGTAAGAGTGATATCGGTAAGAGTGATATCGGTAAGAGTGTTATCGGGAAGAGTGATATCGGTAAGAGTGATATCGGTAAGAGTGATATCGGTAAGAGTGTTATCGGGAAGAGTGATATCGGTAAGAGTGATATCGGTAAGAGTGATATCGGTAAGAGTGATATCGGTAAGAGTGATATCGGTAAGAGTGATATCGGTAAGAGTGATATCGGTAAGAGTGATATCGGTAAGAGTGATATCGGTAAGAGTGATATCGGTAAGAGTGATATCGGTAAGAGTGATATCGGTAAGAGTGATATCGGTAAGAGTGTTATCGGGAAGAGTGATATCGGTAAGAGTGATATCGGTAAGAGTGATATCGGTAAGAGTGATATCGGTAAGAGTGATATCGGTAAGAGTGATATCGGTAAGAGTGATATCGGTAAGAGTGATATCGGTAAGAGTGATATCGGTAAGAGTGATATCGGTAAGAGTGATATCGGTAAGAGTGATATCAGTAAGAGTGATATCGGTAAGAGTGATATCGGTAAGAGTGATATCGGTAAGAGTGATATCGGTAGGAGTGATATCGGTAAGAGTGATATCGGTAAGAGAGATATCGGTAAGAGTGATATCGGTAAGAGTGATATCGGTAAGAGTGATATCGGTAAGAGTGATATCGGTAAGAGTGATATCGGTAAGAGTGTTATCGGGAAGAGTGATATCGGTAAGAGTGATATCGGCAAGAGTGATATCGGCAAGAGTGATATCGGTAAGAGTGTTATCGGGAAGAGTGATATCGGTAAGAGTGATATCGGTAAGAGTGATATCGGTAAGAGTGATATCGGTAAGAGTGATATCGGTAAGAGTGATATCGGTAAGAGTGATATCGGTAAGAGTGATATCGGTAAGAGTGATATCGGTAAGAGTGATATCGGTAAGAGTGATATCGGTAAGAGTGATATCGGTAAGAGTGATATCGGTAAGAGTGATATCGGTAAGAGTGATATCGGTAAGAGTGATATCGGTAAGAGTGTTATCGGGAAGAGTGATATCGGTAAGAGTGATATCGGTAAGAGTGATATCGGTAAGAGTGATATCGGTAAGAGTGATATCGGTAAGAGTGATATCGGTAAGAGTGATATCGGTAAGAGTGATATCGGTAAGAGTGATATCGGTAAGAGTGATATCGGTAAGAGTGATATCGGTAAGAGTGATATCGGTAAGAGTGATATCGGTAAGAGTGATATCGGTAAGAGTGATATCGGTAAGGGTGTTATCGGGAAGAGTGATATCGGTAAGAGTGATATCGGTAAGAGTGATATCGGTAAGAGTGTTATCGGGAAGAGTGATATCGGTAAGAGTGATATCGGTAAGAGTGATATCGGTAAGAGTGATATCGGTAAGAGTGATATCGGTAAGAGTGATATCGGTAAGAGTGATATCGGTAAGAGTGATATCGGTAAGAGTGATATCGGTAAGAGTGATATCGGTAAGAATGATATCGGTAAGAGTGATATCGGTAAGAGTGATATCGGTAAGAGTGATATCGGTAAGAGAGATATCGGTAAGAGTGATATCGGTAAGAGTGATATCGGTAAGAGTGATATCGGTAAGAGTGATATCGGTAAGAGTGATATCGGTAAGAGAGATATCGGTAAGAGTGATATCGGTAAGAGTGATATCGGTAAGAGTGATATCGGTAAGAGTGATATCGGTAAGAGAGATATCGGTAAGAGTGATATCGGTAAGAGTGATATCGGTAAGAGTGATATCGGTAAGAGTGATATCGGTAAGAGTGATATCGGTAAGAGTGATATCGGTAAGAGAGATATCGGTAAGAGTGATATCGGTAAGAGTGATATCGGTAAGAGTGTTATCGGTAAGAGTGTTATCGGTAAGAGTGATATCGGTAAGAGTGATATCGGTAAGAGTGATATCGGTATAGTTTGCATGCAACAAACCAAAGAAAATACAGGAGACTGAAATTTGATTATAAGAAATTGTTTATAAAGCTCAGGGAACAAATCTCTATTGGGGCAATATTTAGTGAAGATTGTTTCCTTCGTTAGGTGACTATTGGAACAATAATGGGACAACATACCAATTTACAATAACCTGGTAAATTTCTAAACCATCAATAGTTTAAATCAGTGTTTATTTGATGTGCAATGTAGTATTCTATTCGGAAAATTTTAATTCAGAGACATTCTCAGTCGAGAATTTTCCATAGATATGTCCGACAAATAACGATTGTCTTACGCCATTTAAATTTTATAATCAATCTGCATTTTTCATAGTAGTTGTTATTTCACTTTTGAATGTGTAGTTACTAGTTATGTACCTAGTTGCTGATGAATGGTGATAATATGATTTTTTTAATTTTTCAATATTGTTAATGAAAATTGAAGTAGTGCATTTAGTAAGGTTCTTCATTGATAAAGTTTATTGAAGTTTATTGAAGTTTATTGAAGTTTATTGAAGTTTATTGAAGTTTATTGAAGTTTATTGATGATATTTAAAAGATTACAAGTTCGATCACATGAAAAGTAAAAAAAGATATATTCATATTTTGAGATTCAAACCAATGTATACAAAAAATGAATATCCTCAGTTCAGTTGATTCATGTTCTTATTAATATGTCTTTATCACGTTTTTCATAATTTCCCTTTGCATTTTTCTCGTTTTAGAATCAGAGAAATATACATACAAAATGCATGTTCAACATTATGTTCTTATTATTTATAGGCATTGAAATTATTTGTATAAGTACAATAATTTTTAATTAAACGATGTGTGAATTATAGTCGATCTATTTTACTTTTGAACTCAAGTTTTGTTTTAATGTTGTTACTCCTTAGTTAGGGAAAAGAAAAGCTTAAATAGGTTAGTAACCCCTTAATAAAATGAATCACTATCAATAAATTATTTCTAATCACATAAATCTGCTGAATGTAATAACAGAAAATATTCTTTTCAACCTCGTTATCGTTAAAGTGGAAACATAAAAGTTTGATTAGCATAATAAAGAATGTTTATTCGCTATTTTTATATACCAGAATTATTCAATAATATAATATCACGCCAATTAGCTTTAATGCATATTTATATGACTATATAATATGATAATTATATAAAATAAAGAGGGGTTAAGTTACAATAAAAATAAAATACATAGAACACACTATTCATTATCCGAATATTGTTTATATTTATATACTGAAAATATAATTATCGTACTTATAACATATCTATATCAACTTTACAAAAACAGTGAAAATGAAATAGATATTTATTCGATAATAATTTGGAAACTAACTTTATAATAAAATAATATTATATTTTAATTTGATACTAAATTTAGGAGGAAATTAGAATAACATAAATAATGTCTTATATCATTCCGTATAATCATATTCTGGCAATAGGAAGTGACAAATAAATGTAGGCTGTGCCACATATTGATTTGAGATTTTGAACTACCAAAAGTTCTTCACAAAGGACATTAGGCTTTATAAAAAAATAAAATTAAAAGTGATTATTTTTTAACATATTGCTTCTTAAGGAGGTTATCTATATAATATTGATTCATCAAAATAGAAAATTTTTGCCTACAACATATCTTGGCGTTATAGAATTAAAACTTGTCTCCCCTCATCTATTTCATTAGTTAATTACAATGTGTCTGTATTATGGTTTTAATTTTTACTCTGTTAAAAAGGTGCTGACAGCTCTGTATTTACTGTCAACAACAAATAACTGCGAATTACTGGCACCTGCCAGTTGCCAGATCAGCAGCTGTCAGCAAATGGACTGACAAAGCACTTAGTCAGCAGTCTGACAGTCCTGTCTATCCTGTCTAGTGTGTCCCTAATGGTCACATTGATGTCAGTCTCTTACTAAATAAACACTCAGTGTGCATTAAAATAATATGATAATAATATTTAAACTGGGGAAAATTTAAACAGTGATAAACTTTAAACTTTATTGTATGAAATAGAAAAAAGAATTACTTAAGCAACCAAAATTCTCAATATACATTCAATAAAATTTTATTTGTTTCAATTAGTTTATCTCATTGATATCACACATAACACAGGTAAAAAAACTATTAAATCAAGCCGATATCGAAGTTCGTTAGAAGTTTTCGGGTAACAATTTAATTGTTTGGCGAGACATTATAAATAATCACCACAATATCAATTATATTAAATTATTAATAAATTAATTGATGAAATATTTTTAATATACGTGGGCACAGATCTCACTTTTATGAATTAAGGGAATAGAAATATTGTATGTAAATATAATTATCATATAGTCATCTTATGCCACATGAATAAATATTAAATTAAATTTAATAACTATTGAATTAATAGAGTAAATTACCGCATATGTCTTCATATTACCAAACAATTAAGTATTCACTCACAATAATAATATTAAATTTAATGCTTTATGCATTAATCCTAATGAAATTAGTGTCCTTTTGTAATTACATTCATTATTATTGCGAGAATAGTAAATAATAATATAACAGATATTTAATGATATAGTTATATAAATTTATAATAATTATATAATGTTATAATAGCTATATAATGTTGTAATAGTTATATAATGTTATAATAGTTATATAATGTTATAATAGCAATATAATGTTGTAATAGTTATATAATGTTATAATAGCTATTTAATGTTATAATAGTTAACCTTGCAAACAAATGGTTCCCGTGTGGTTTAATGGTTTTAATGTGGCAATACAGTATAAATATGTTTTATCCACATTGAATTAATCTAACCATTAAAAAAACACATAATTAACATGTGGTTAATCCATTTTAAAACCATTTCATACAAACCACATTAAAAACAGATTTTATATCAAAACATATCATATCCACATGTCAATTACCATACTTATAACAGGTGTTTACATACGTAATTTACCATATTACCATTTAAAAGCACATGTAATACATATGGTATCCATTTCAAGAAGTAGGTATCTGGAAAATATCCCCCGGAGGACAAAATCCCCCGGCGGAAAAGATCCCCCCGGAAAATATCCCCCGGATAAAATCCCCCCAGAAAACATATTTGTGCCCTATTTTTCAATTGATAGTTATATATCCCTAGTTTTAATTCTTGACCATCAGTCTCAAGCTGAATGCCTAATAAGAAACATCAAATTTATGAGATGTATAGTCACTGTAGTTGTAGACTCGTAAGAGTTTAGAAGATAAAAAAAAGATAGAGGTAATATTTAAATAAGTTAAATTTTGGATATAATATTATACGAAATTTTGTTTTATGTTCAGTACTTGTTTAGTTAAAAACAATTTATTACTGCATCGCTTATTTAAGTGGTAATACATATGAATGATATCGTTTGAATAATTCTGTGCCTTGTTTATCTATTGATAGTTATACTGTATATCGCTAGTTTTAATCATCTGCCATCTCACCAGTTAACTAGTTTCTTTCTATTGTATATATATTATGTTACGTGTATGTATGGGTAATTAAATGTCACAATCACCAAATGTATTGTTGACTTTAATTTAATTTTAAATGGGTAAATCTTCTACGTTAAATTTTTTAATAAAACAATCATTTCAAGAATTTTGCTTAGAGCAACTTAGTGCTGGTAACACTCCTCTGAAGAATCGCAAATATCAAGATTATTATATATTATTATTTTAAACTCTTAGTGCTATCCATTACATTAATTAGGGATAAAATAAAACATTTCATGCAGGTAAAATAAAGTATTTTTAATAAGATATAATACATACTATTTTTTTTATTAACATAAAGTAAAATATTTATTTTAAAATATATTAAAATATTTCTATTAACATTTAATGAAATAATAAAAATTCATTTCGATAAAAAATTCAAATTATATTGGATGAAATCTGATATATTATTTTGGAAACATGCGCTCTAATAGATATTTGATGCAAAATAAATTTTAAATATGAGATGAAAAGTAAAATAACAAATCTTTACAATTATCATGTGAAATAATATATACATAGTATTTATTCTTTCTTTCTTTCTTTCTTTCTTCTGTATAATTTCTTTGAGTGTAGCAAGGTATGTTTATTTATTTATATTTTCTATTACCTAAGTACAACATATATATTTTATAGAGAAAAGAATAGAGTTAATTGATCTAGTATTAGCTTTAGTAAATCAATTCAATAAGCTGCTTCATTTATTTTTTTAATTATTAGTAGTGATGTAACTGTTAGAATGAATAGTCTGTTATTGTTGTTATTATTGGTATTAGTTCAGTACCTGTTGCTCATTCATTGATAATTTAATTAATATAATGGGTTTAAATGCATACATAATATGAATATACAAATTACTAACTAATATATTTTACTCTCAAAAGTCATAAATTGTTATAGCACTAGTGTACTTTCCCGTTAAAAATAACGTGTCATCATCAATACCAATTAACTACCTGTTATTAGGTTACTTTTAATGAATTCAATTAAAATTTATTTTTCTGTATAGTCTAATTTATTTTGTAGATAAAACATCTAAAAATTGATTTAAAACAGGGTAATTTAAATATCTAATCAATATATTCCCGTGCGTATCATAGTTACATTCTTCATGTTTAATATTCGTCGTGTAAAAGCGGACACAAAATAAATAAACACACTACGGGTATTATTAGGATAGATGTGAGTTGTATCAATGATACTGCTGCAAGTTATAAGTTTTTCCTCTTAATTTGTGTTTAAAGTATACTATAATAAGAGTCACGTCCGTCCGTGTGTCACACTTTTAATAAGAAAAACAAAAAGAAAGGAAAACTAATCATTTGTGGCAGTATCAGGACTACAGACTACAATAATATCTACACTAATTATTTGAAAATTAAATTTATATTTCGGCTTTTGATAGATTTTTTGGTTTAGTCAGAATATGTGTATACATTACAAATACTTGCAATCGAAAATATTTTAGATTCAAAAACAGGTACTGTACTAGTTTGTTTAATATCTGTTTACCAAATTTTTTAACGGATTTTTTCCTTCGATTTCTTAAATAAAAGTTTGACACACAGACGGACGGACGTACGCGGATACTTTTATTGTAGAGATTATTAATTTGTGATTAATCTTGGGATTAAAATAGAGCTGTTTATTTTACTGCATATTTATATTGAAATATTTTTATTATTATAGTTAAATATGAATCGATTTTGTAAAAATCTAACTCGACTTCATAACAAATTCTATAACTAGAATTATATTTTTTTCATGTGGCAATTCTATTTTATCTTTGAATAAAGATAAATAGAAGAAACAGCTTTTATAAATAGTCTTAACCCTAATGAGTTTGACGCTCAGAAGGTTTGATTGTGTGCTTGAAAAACACATGTTTTATTGATAAACTTATGGTACACTATTTCTTACAAGTTGTTAGTATATATACTAAACTAATGTGTACCAAATTTCAAGTAAAAATATCGAACATATAAAGAGAAATAAATACATATGTATATAAGACATTGGCAACTAAGAGAGCATAGCTGTGACCCAATCACAGCTCGCGCGTGTGTTTGTTCTCATTGAAAACGTCGACTGTAGTGAGCTTAGTGGTTACCAAGCTGTATTTCTACGTTACCACACGTCACTGCATTACAATTAATTTTTTAATTTACGTGATTTCTGCTGATTTACATTGATACATAAATATTTTTAAACTTTTTAATACAAAAATATATTGGTATTTATGTACGAATAAAGTCAAGAAATTCGAATGAATTTTGAGAAATGACATAAAAGATATAAAGTAATTTAAAAAAGGATGTGCTTAGAAAACACACGTCAAACTCATTAGAGTTAATATCAATTAATTAATATTTTAATACTGGTAGTATTTACAATAGACTTTATTTAAATTAATTACTTTAATAATGGTAGTATTTACCATAGATTTTATTTAAATTAATTACTTTAATAATGGTAGTATTTACCATAGATTTTATTTAAATTAATTACTTTAATAATATTAGTATTTACCATAGATTTTATTTAAATTAATTACTTTAATAATATTAGTATTTACCATAGATTTTATTTAAATTAATTACTTTAATAATATTAGTATTAACCATAGATTTTATTTACATTTATATCTCTAATACTGGTAGTATTTACCATAGATTTTATTTACACTTATATCTTTAATACTGGTAGTATTTACCATAGATTTTATTTACACTTATATCTTTAATACTGGTAGTATTTATAATAGATTTTATTTATATTTTATATCTTTAATACTGGTAGTATTTACCATAGATTTTTCTCTTCAAACACCACTAACTGTTTCTGTATCTCTTTACAGGTTACTCCACAATCTTAGAACTGCTAACTGAGTTAACAGATCTACCGGCAAAGATAAGTCATTTGCAGTACAATATTTGGGTTGACCTGACAAAGAACAAAGAATTAATGTTGTTACAAAATAGAGGGAATTAACCTTTTTTTCTTAAGGCTATACGCATAATATGTCCCCTTTCAAATAATAAAATTCGCTGAAGTTATTTCTATATATATTTTCTTTAGACGTTTGGTTTATCACATGAGTACACTTACATTTATTAAAACACATAGATATATGCATTTACATTTATTGTAACACATATGTGTACACGTATATTAGTTTGACCATGTGACTACCAGAGTGCCTGAGAGGCTTGTTACGGATGAATTACAACTTTTACCATTAAATTTTGACTCGAGCTACTGGAAATCTATGATTTTCATTGTTTAAGACTGTTTCCAGCAAAATCAAATACAATATTGCAACATTTTATTTGTCTTATAACAAATCTTGAACTCTGGTGCAGTACATGCACTGTTGCGTCACAATGCAATTCACACCAAAAAAGCTAATATTCCTATAATTGATGTTACTAGTGTGATGAAAATGTGACACATCAGCTGTTGTACTTCATCAGGGCTCCACAGGCCAACTATATCAAAAATGATTTAAAACAAAATTGTTTGTCTGTTCCATTGTTTTCACTGATAATTATACGATACAGAAATACATCACACACAATGAAGGTCACAAACTTTCTACAACTTGAGTCGATAGGTTTTTAAATTATGTATCAATATTTAAAACCAGACCAAGCCTCTGAGACCCTAAGGGCGTTCCTGGGTTAAGAAATCGTAATTGTTTTTGATGAGATGGAAAAATTATATTTTTTTGTTGTTGTTGTAGTTTAATTTTCTTTCTTTGCCTATGTATTACCTGAATATCATTAACAATTTGTTTATTTTTAAGCTCAAATTAATTCATGGCATAAATGGTTAACTTAATTATTTAACTTGGTAATATTTTTTTCACCGTAATCATTTATTACGGTGGTAATAAATTACTGCAATAGTGAGAAACTGACTGGTGTGAAACTTTAGCCGAATTATTAATTACACTAATTGAAATAGCGAGTAACAGGGGTCCTAATGTCATCTTTGTGCCTTAGCGTGACATTCTCTGCTAACATTTATCTGTGACATTTCCACCAGAGTGTGACGTGACTGATTTCCCTTGTGACTACTTGCCTGTATAGTCTGTGTAGACACTGTTAATACAGAGAGACTATCAATCTGTGCAGTCTCCACACAGTGCTTTGTTAGTACAGAACTATCAGTAACTGAATATATTAAAATATTCCTATATCATTATCATGATCGGTAAATTTCTAGTTCACGTTCCTATTTTAGTTAGAGACGTGAACTAGGAACCGATCCAAATAACCCCATCATAATTCACGTCCCTATTTAATGTAGGGACGTGAATTAGGAAGGGGGTGTTTTTAAAATAATTTTTCTTAAATTTAGTTACTTTTTACCTGATTTAAAAATATTGCACTAAAAAATATTAATTGACAGAAAATCTAGTATCTTAACTACATAAGTAATACCAAAATGGAATATTTGAAATTGAAATTCAGCAAATTTAACAATATCATTTTGAAAAACTAATAGATTAAGATGTTTGACGTATAATGTTTGAATAAACTCGATATTGAACTGTTTGTTCGAGATTGGACTACATGTGAAAAGTATATTTCATCCAAATACCCCTTTCTAGTTCACGTCCCTAAATCAATTAGGGGCGTGAACTAGGAAGGGGGTATTTGAATCGGTTCCTAATTCACATGTAATAATGGAGGCAGAAAATAATCTCATAATTATGAAAATATTCCATCTACGTTAGTAGTGTAGTTGCAGAAAAGAAAATGAAGAAGTGACGATATTACCATTTACCTGTGTGAAAACAGACGATAGTACCATTTACCTGTGTGAAAACAGACGATATTACCATTTACCTGTGTGAAAACAGACGATATTACCATTTACCTGTGTGAAAACAGACGATATTACCATTTGCCTGTGTGAAAACAGACGATAGTACCATTTGCCTGTGTGAAAACAGACGATATTACCATTTACCTGTGTGAAAACAGACGATATTACCATTTACCTGTGTGAAAACAGACGATATTACCATTTACTTGTGTGAAAACAGACGATATTACCATTTGCCTGTGTGAAAACAGACGATATTACCATTTGCCTGTGTGAAAACAGACGATATTACCATTTACCTGTGTGAAAACTGACGATATTACCATTTACCTGTGTGAAAACAGACGATATTACCATTTGCCTGTGTGAAAACAGACGATATTACCATTTGCCTGTGTGAAAACAGACGATATTACCATTTGCCTGTGTGAAAACAGACGATATTACCATTTGCCTGTGTGAAAACAGACGATATTACCATTTACCTGTGTGAAAAACAGACTATGTTACCAACTATCTGTGTGATCAACACTTATATTTCTACGTTTTCGCGATCATATTTAGTTACTTAAACTGAATAAGAAAAGCTTTTAACCGATAATAAATGATTAACCCTAAAAGCAGTCCTAAAATGCTATAGAGCTCTCTGCAATGTCATGCCTCATTTCTGCGAGTAAATCCCGTAGAGTTTCCGAACTGTGAAGTTGAGGCGCCAAAACAAGATCCAATGAGACGGAGTCTGTTGATCACATTATGGCACTAATGACGTCAGAGGGGGATGTTATGGCAGCTAATTAGCCACCCATTAAGGCAACCATTATTCCAAATTAAATCACTTAGGGAGGCAATTGAAAACAAGAGTAGTGTTGTGACTTCAAAATCACATTTTTCTTGTTTGGGTATGGATATGCAATTAATTAGCACTGGTTTAACTTATAACTAATTAAATCTCATAAGAAATTTAATGCACTTGATAATAATAAATAAATTTATCTGAATAATAATAATTGTATGTAAAATTTGAGAAATTGTTTCAAAGAATTCAGAATGTAGAAGTGACGTGATTATTTTATTAATCTTGATTGATTTGTGAAACTTGGTAATGTTTTAACATATGATGGTAATTTTTTTAAATACAATATTTTTTCTTTAAATACAAGATAGTAATTGAATAGTCTGTTCTAAATGATATTTTGAAAATGTTAGAGTAATGAAATGAAGATCCTTGACTTCAGTTCAGTGTTCTATCAGAAGTCTTAGAGTGAGGATGTGCTCTAAAGCTGCTCTGACTCCTGAACTGAACTGTGACAACAAAAACAAACAAACGAACATGTTTAATAAATTATAACTAAATGATTTAATTATTGAACTTTAGTTAATAAATTATGTTTATTTATTTTTCAGAAAACTATATTTATCAAAAGTGTCGTTGATAAAGAAATGATAAAATTGTGATTCTTTAACAATAGATGGAATAAATGTGATGAGTATGTGGCAATGACATGTGCCATCTAATTAATGTGACTTGGAATGAGATAGTGGACTGAATTCTCCTCTTGACGAAATGCTGAGTGGACAGAAATTTCTTCTCTCCATATTGGTTTCTTTTGTGGTCTCAGTCTCTCCAAATGGTAAGAAAGGAATAGAAATTAAATAGTGTGTAATGTAATACTTAGAAAATATTGTCTTTTTAATCAAAAAATATCAAAGGGTATGTTTCGAATTATCGGTTAATTCCACATCTCCGGTCATATGAGAAAAGAACGATACAATAATTATTATTATTTTAATTATTATCTGCGGTACCTGCAGGCATCATGAATAACAATTAAATCAAATAATTATTAATATATCGTTTTTTATTATATGACCAAAATGTGAAATTAACCAACAATTCGTAACGTACCCTAAGTTTGTATTTGTTAATCCTATAGATTAATTATTTAATTGATATTATCTTATTTAAATCCTGAGCAAAGTCATTTTTCCATCTTTATTAATAAATATAATGTGTTAATCTGAACACTTTCCTCTCCTTTTTTCACAAATTCATAATAAAATCCAATTATTATATTGATAAAATTACATGAATAATACTGAAAGAGAAAAAAAATGAGAAATCTTTATTGCTGGGATTAAATACGTAACAATTTGAATAAATAATTACTTCTAAGTATTAAATTTGTTTCTACTGTTACGGTTAAATAACTTTAATAACAGATAGAAAAAATTTAATCATATCTGTGCCGCCAAATTTAATATGAATTTTTTTTAACCTAATGTGATATATGAACATTAATAAGTCAATGATTTGAAATATTTATTTCGGCTAAAATAACTGTATTGTCAGATAAACTTAAGTTGTATCGAACATTCGATAGATGGCGCTGTTTACATTATTTACCGATAAATGACCTTGAATGTTCATTAAGGCAATTGTTAATAGAATTTGAGAATTAATTGCAATATATAAACAACTAAACTTTTTCATAATTATTATCAATAATATTAAACGCATATATTTATGATTTTTTTTTTTAAGAATAAATCAAGATGGCGACAAAGACTTGCAAAATATTGATAAATTACTGAAATGATAAACAACTAGATGGTGCATTCTAAAATTTTATTTAATTCTCTTTTCATAAATAATTAATATTTATATAATCAAAGTAAATCATATATTGTAATTAATTATACTGATTCCATTTAGAACCATCAAACGTTTAATTTCGCTCCTATTGCAATATAGAAATAATGTTTTTAAAAAGATATTTAAATAGGGTATAGAGAAAACAAATTTGTCTATCTAATGACTGATGTGATGAACTCGATACTATTCATTCAATAAATAAAATGTACTTGAATTAATATAAACTTGTTTGCATTTTCATCTCATTTGTAATATGATAGAGAAAACATTAGAAAAAAACTGTATTATATCAAAATATTTTCTATGTCAGTTCAAAATGGAGTACGAATATCTGAGATGCATTAAAACATGTAAATAATATCTATTAAAGTAAATACCTTCAGACATGAACTATTAAATACCTCGCTAGAACATTTTCCCTTGTTATTGCCAAAGTTTGGTCCGTTCTCGTAAAATAATATTATTTTAGCCTAAATATTCCATAGCATTGACTAATTAATGTTCATCTAACATATGTCATGTTAAAATATTTCATATGATTTATTTTTTGGAATACAATATCTGAGGTATATAGAAAAACATATTCGAAAATAGTCAAGACAATTCTATTATTTGAAGAGAAATTTCGTCTCCCCAAACGAAATTTGCTTTGTTAACAACAGCTTAAAATAATTGATAGAATAATTTTTTCCCCCAAAAAAAGGAATCAAAATAAACTGTGATTTATTTAGACTTTATCGGTCTTTTCATATTTCCTACTTCAGAAAGCAAATATCCCTTCAGTTTAGTGTCTTACAAACAAACTAACTGACTACTTTTATTTCATATAATAGGGAAGAGGGGAATTTTACACCAACTCATTATTAAATTGTCATTATACATTAATTAATTTTCACTAACGGTTTAAGTATTTGTTCTGAATTCTATTGGAGTGAGATGACTTCTGACAGAACAAACAACTCCTCCTGTCAGTCAGTCAGCTCCTCCTGTCAGTCAGTCAGCTCCTCCTGTCAGTCAGTCAGCTCCTCCTGTCAGGCAGACAGCTCCTCCTGTCAGGCATACAGCTCCTCCTGACAGGAAGACAGCTCCTCCTGACAGGCAGACAGCTCCTCCTGTCAGGCAGTTACCCTGGTGACAAGAGAGAAAATTGCATGTCAGATCCGCCAGAAATATCTGAGGCCTTACAGTGTAAATGAGAAAGAAAGAGTGAGACTGAATGAGAATGAGATAGAGTGAGAGTGAATGAGAATGAGATAGAGTGAGAGTGAATGAGATAAAGTGAGAGTGAGAGTGAATGAGATAAAGTGAGAGTGAGAGTGAATGAGATAGAGTGAGAGTGGGAGTGAATGAGATAGAGTGAGAGTGGGAGTGAATGAGATAGAGTGAGAGTGATTGAGATAAAGTGAGATTGAATGAGAAAAAGGTAGAGTGAGTGTGAATGAGAAAAAAGTAGAGTGACAGTGAATGAAAAAGAGGTAGAGTGAGTGTGAATGAGAAAAAAGTAGAGTGACAGTGAATGAAAAAGAGGTAGAGTGAGTGTGAATGAGAAAGAATGAGATTGAGAGGAATTAGAATGAGATAGGGGTAGAGTGAATGAGAAAGAGGTAGAGTGAATGTGAAAGAGAAAGAGTGTGAGTGAATGAAAAAGAAAGAGTGAGAGTGAATGAGAGAGAGATAGAGCTAAAGTAAATGGGAACTCATCGAAACCACAGTACTGGAGTGTCTGTACCGACTGTCGCTTTCTATTGGATCTCAACTAAATGACATTGATGAGGAACTCCTCTAAACTACAGTACTAAGATGTTGGCTCTGACTTCAGACTTCTACTGCTCATTGAACGGCTAATCTGCCACATCAGAAGATGTTCTGGGATCGGCTTCAGTTGCTGGTTCCTACATTTTACCTTCTTCTGAGCTCTGATTCTGGCGTAGAGAATACAATCTCTACTGTCGAGAGACTGATGTGGGCACGTGAATCTCATAGCTAGGCACCTGTCCTGTCTCCCATGTCCTATATCCACCCAAAGCTGGACGGATATCCCCATTGACTAAGTCTTGTGATGGTTATCTAACGAGACTTGGAGGTAGGTGAAGGCTCCTAAACTTCTTAAGACTCTCTTGTGAGGAGAGTGAGAGTAACAAACTACTTGAGATAATTAGAACGATACCTTCAAATCTCATTATTTCTATTAAGCTAGATACATAAAACCCTTCGGCCTTGAAAGAACTCCATGTGGTTAATTATATTTACGCCAATTTATTCAATGTGACACGTTTGAAAAAGAGTTACTAAATCTCCCAAAGTAATAAATATTATTTTCAACCAACTTCTCAAAACCACAAACACTTGAGCAGAAGGAAATATTATGTAACACTGCCTAATTTCAATGTCACAAAATAATTAACTTCAAATAGCAAACTGGTTGAGAGATTTATCCCTTTAAATATAAATACAGAGTGAATGAGATAGAGTGAGAGTGAATGAGATAGAGTGAGAGTGAATGAGATAGAGTGAGAGTGAATGAGATAGAGTAAGAGTGAATGAGATAGAGTGAGAGTGAATGAGATAGAGTAAGAGTGAATGAGATAGAGTAAGAGTGAATGAGATAGAGTGAGAGTGAATGAGATAGAGTGAGAGTGAATGAGATAGAGTGAGAGTGAATGAGATAAAATAGAGAATGAGATAGTGTTACTATGAGTTTCTCTCCAAATAATACATTCAATGTATAACACAATATTCTCTAAAAATGTTTCCCAAAGTTTCAAAGTGAAGAGTCGGTGAGCATTAAATCGAATGTCAAATTTTCAGTTCGTCTCTCACACTCTGTTGGAGTTTTCGTTTCTTCCAAATGTTGAAACGGACTGAAATTACAGGAGATTTTCTCTCCATTTCAATCACAGGGAATTACGAATATTTCGCGGGTTTTATTTATTTGTAGCAATAATATAGGGTTATTAAAGTTTATAATCAGAGCAGTTGGTATTTCTCAATGGTATTTTTTCTCTCTCACTTAGGACAAGCATATGGATTTCAATCAGTGACGAAATGGGACAAGGCAAGTCAAGTGCAAGAGACAATCTCCACTGATGGTCCTTTTGGATCATCTCGGACTACAGTTGGTAAGGGACAAGAGAACATATTCACTTCGGATCCAAATCATACATCCAGCGCAGAAATGGCAAAGGATGATAAATTCAATTTTAAAAATGCAGCCAGAGAAGAAACGCGGAAGTTCAAGACTTTCAGTGAATATCAAAATTCTTTAGAGTGAGTACATTACATATGTTTATTATATACGAATGGACTCTGTTAGAACTTAGCAATAACAGTTCTCATGAAATAATAGAATTTTTCCGATATATTTAGGTGGTGCGCTTTTAGCCGATCTACGACATCGATCGAGCAAGTTAAGCCATTTACGGATCTAATGTTAGAGCAACCATCGACCGATCACTGCGCGTTTGAGGGATATTGAAGGCAGCCTTTAAACTAATTAAAAAAGAATGTTTAATGCTTACTGTTTTTATATAAGTTGAATGAGTGAACAGTAAAACAGTAATTTTACTGTTTACTGTTATGGTGAAAAAAACACCATATCAGTAAACTATACATTTTGTTTATGCTTAAAACTTGCCTTCAATATCCTTCAAACGAGCAGCGAACTTAACGATAGATGCATATACGAGTCTTTATATGTCGCACATTGCTCTTACGATGTTTCTTTTTTCCCATCATAATATAGTTAGTAGATCAGATCACCCACCATAATATAATAGTTGCATTTTACTTCTTCACATTATTGAACCATATAAAGATATTGTAACTAACAAATAACTATTATAAACTTATATAGTTACTTTGAAGTAAAAGTTTGTTTTCCAATTCTAGAACCAGATCACCTTTTCGTTAAGGAATTAACAAGCATTTCTATCCAGTGGGCATCTCTTGCTTTTATTTTGTGTCGACATGGCGGTTTAGGGAAGGCCTGAATAACTTCAGGGAATTCTTCTCCCCCCTCAACTGTCCTCTCTCATTTGCTTTCTAATCTCAAAATACAAAAAGAATTAAAAAAAATATGTATCTAGAAAATGAATAATAATAGTACGTAATTTAGATAACTCCAGTTTGTTAAATATTTCATAAGAATAATTTACTAGGTTGAAGAAACTACCAAATAATTTGTATCTAGTTTAAAATATGTTCACATTGTGGTGATAATTCAGCTCTGAGATAAAATATAATTGATTAATATTTTTATAATAATTTTTAGGCGGTGAATATACGGCGCGTAGAGCAGACATTATCTGCCGCTGCGATATTTATTACTCCTTGCAGTACAGTGGCCTATAAATTGCTTAGCAAGATAAATGAAAATGTATAGCGCTATGGTTTAGAATACCAATATTAAATAGGGTAGAGGAACTATCAAAAATATGGAGAGTTTTGAGTCATGTCTTTGCCATTAATAGTGATTATTCTAGATCCATACTCTCCTCGAGTGAAGGATATAATGTACGATATACCCTTTACTAACAAATGTTAGATACACTCTTTAATCGTAAATGTTAAATAGACGCTTTACTTACGCGTCGCTGTTGCAATATCTTCTAAGGGTATAGGCTGATTTCCCGAAAACGAATTGGCCGACACCACATTTTCTGAAAACTAATTCGCCGAAACGAATTCTCCGAATACGGATTTGCCGAAGAACAAATTTTCTGAAAGACGAATTTGTCGAAAATCAAATTTAATACATTTATAAAGAATATTCTGTGGCACTTTGTAGGTCTCATCATTATATCTTGTGCATAAAAAAAACATTTCTTATATGAATTTGACATTACTATTGCTATATAAATTTGTATTCCACTAATTTTGCTAAATATATATATCAAACTGTTTATATTAAATATTAATATGTGTATGGCATTACTCATAAAGTGTTGATAGAAATCAATGTTTTAAACTGAAACAAATTTATTCATGCAAGAGAGAGGTATATTGGTAAGATAAAACATAGCTAATAATTATGATATTCATTACAAACAATTTTATATTTTAAACTCACTAAACTCACACAAAGAATTTTAGGTAAGTAATCACACAAAGTTGTTTTCATGTAGTTTTTTTAACTCGCCGTGAAATATCATCACTGCATTAAAACAATGCAGTAAACATGGATTATTCATAAAAAAAATGAATAAACACGTTAGTATCACACAATCTAAAAACAAGCCAAACGCCTTAATGAAAGAAATGTAACATGCTCCTTAAACTGACTGACTGAATAAAGCTTGAATGTCTTTAAAATAAGAATAAAGACAAAGAATTATTTTGTGGACCAAAGATTACAATAATTGATGATTACAATGATTAACGAGGAGATAGAATAATTAAAGGATCATTTAATGTAACTAAGGGTTAATTATTATTTCGTTATTTCGTTTCTCTTCTGTAAAATTTTACATTTTAATTTAAAATAAGTCTTTCGGTAAATTGGACTTTCGTCGAATTTGTCTTTTAGCAAATCTTCACTTCGGCGAATCCGTTTTTGACAAATTTGGGTTTCGGCAAATTCGTATTCGATGAATCCGGTTCGGCGAATTAGGGTTCGGCGAATTAGTTTTCGGAGAATTTGGTTTCGGCAAATTCGTTTTCGGCCAATCTGTCGGATACCATCTTCTATATTTAATCTTTTCAATTTTCTTATTTTTCAGAGTTTCTTCTCCGTCTGTAAAATCTTCGAGACAAACTTTACCTGGTGAGTACACTAAGTTTTGAAGACAATAATTTTCCATTATTATTTATGATTCCTTTAGTTTTCATGTATGTTTCAATCAAATATATAACACAATTTTGTATTATAAATATTGACAAATTTCAGTAGAATTAAAAATTGCACACTGAGGGAAAATTTGTTTTCTGTTATGTATGTTGATTTGACGCAGGTATATTTAATACACTTAAATTGATTTGTAATGAGTAAACTATTAATTTTCAAGCATAAAAATAATATTATGAACATTAAGGTTTTTATAAATGAGTTTACCTTCCTAAAGGTATTATTTTCTAGTATCTTTTTTAAATAAATAATAATATATGATTTTAAAAATAAATATAATTACGTGTATATTCTTTAAGAATGAGATTTTAATTCCAAAGAACTAAGATTAAAGAAATAGTTTGTTGGAAGTTTCTCTTCATTTTTACATTGAGAATTAAAGTCTTGATGAGAAATGCTGCAAACTTTTATTATAAGACTGCAATATACCTACTTCATAAGACTGCAATATGTTACAAATTACCATACAATATATTTCATAAAATTACAATATATTTCATAAAATTACAATATATTTCATAAAATTACAATATATTTCATAAAATTACAATATATTTCATAAAATTACAAAATATTTCATAAAATTACAATGTATTTCATTAAATTACAATATATTTCATAAAATTACAATATATTTCACATAACTACAATATATTTCATAAAATTACAATATATTTCATAAAATTACACTATATTTCATAAAATTACAATGTATTTCATAAAATTACAATATATTTCATAAAATTACAATATATTTCATGAAATTACAATGTATTTCATAAAATTACAATATATTTCATATAACTACAGTATATTTCATATAACTACAATGTATTTCATATGACTACAATAGATTTCATATAACTACAATAGATTTCATATAACTACAATATATTTCATATAACTACAATATATTTCATAAAATTACAATATATTTCATAAAATTACAATATATTTCATAAAATTACAATATATTTCATATAACTACAATATATTTCATATAACTACAATATATTTCATATAACTGCAATATATTTCATATAACTACAATATATTTCATATAACTGCAATATATTTCATATAACTACAATATATTTCATATAACTACAATATATTTCATATAACTACAATATATTTCATATAACTACAGTATATTTCATATAACTACAATATATTTCATATAACTACAATATATTTCATATAACTACAATATATTTCATATAACTACAATATATTTCATATAACTACAATATATTTCATATAACTACAATATATTTCATATAACTACAATATATTTCATATAACTACAATATATTTCATATAACTACAGTATATTTCATATAACTACAATATATTTCATATAACTACAATATATTTCATATAACTACAATATATTTCATATAACTACAATATATTTCATATAACTACAATATATTTCATATAACTACAATATATTTCATATAACTACAAACTTAATTTTAAGAAATAAAATTAAATAGAAATAGAATAACATTTTAATAGAATAGCTTGTGTTTATTTTTTAATTAGTGTGTTGCTTAGACACTATTTTAACTGACTTTGGTAAGTTCTTTTTTCAAATAATGAAATGTTATTTCTCAATTAATTTAATAAATGCCATAGAGAGAACAATGGAGAAAACTGTGTAAAAACTGCACACATTTTAGTGTGTAGTTGAGTGTGTTTTGTGACTTCTTTCTACTCACTTTTAAATTATTGTGTCACTGTTGGTATTTCTAATGTGTTGAAACTAAATTTTTGTGTGTTAAGTTACCAAGTGTGTCATTGCTACACACTTTAAATTATATACCAAATTAACATTATTTACTTAATATGATTATCATATATTTTTTTATTTCTTTAATATATAGGGAAACATTTTTTTGAGTCCATAATATGAAATAATTTGACTTAATCACTATAATATTGTATCTGTACGTTTTTTAAATTAGATGGAAACAAAATAAACTAGAATGGGTACTATAGGAGAGCGCATACCTTCGCCGCCGCTTCATTATCCATTTTGAAAAAACAGCTATAAGGAATTACGATAAAATGAGCTGATATGTAAATTATTGAAATAAATTCACACAGTGATTAAATTTGCGATAAACAGCGGCTAGAGGCCAAATACCTCATTATATTTTTAAACACACGGTTTGATAAATTCCAAAATAGTTCATATTTCATTACTTTTGTTCATGATTTGGTTTAACCGAATGTAATCGAAAGTATACTTACATCACACATGGTAACATTACAGTTCCTTAACTATCTTTTACACGAGTGGACTACTTTATTATTAATTATTTTGCTCCAAACTTTAGTTGTTTTGTCTGTAACAGACACATGTCAGAATATTATTCATTATGTTTATCCATGTGTAAGTTTGTGTTACTCGTGTGGTTGCTAAGAACATTATCATTATATTAAAAATATAGCTTCCTAGTTACCTAATTTTTATCTTACTATTATGAATTTGTCTTAGTATTATGAATTTGTCTTACTATTATGAATTTGTCTTACTATTATGAATTTGTCTTACTATTAGGAATTTGTCTTACTATTATGAATTTGTTTTACTATTATTAATCTGTCTTACTATTATGAATTTGTCTTAATATTATGAATTTGTCTTACTATTATGAATTTGTCTTACTATTATTAATCTGTCTTACTATTATGAATTTGTCTTAATATTATGAATTTGTCTTACTATTATGAATTTGTCTCAATATTATGAATTTGTCTTAATATTATGAATTTGTCTTACTATTATGAATTTGTCTTAATATTCTGAATTTGTCTTACTATTATTAATCTGTCTTACTATTATGAATCTGTCTTAATATTATGAATTTGTCTTAATATTATGAATTTGTCTTAATATTATGAATTTGTCTCAATAATATGAATTTGTCTTACTATTATGAATTTGTCTTGATATTATGAATTTGTCTTAATATTCTGAATTTGTCTTACTATTATTAATCTGTCTTACTATTATGAATCTGTCTTAATATTATGAATTTGTCTTAATATTATGAATTTGTCTCAATAATATGAATTTGTCTTACTATTATGAATTTGTCTTGATATTATGAATTTGTCTTAATATTCTGAATTTGTCTTACTATTATTAATCTGTCTTACTATTATGAATCTGTCTTAATATTATGAATTTGTCTTAATATTATGAATTTGTCTCAATAATATGAATTTGTCTTACTATTATGAATCTGTCCTAATATTATGAATTTGTCTTAATATTATGAATTTGTCTCAATAATATGAATTTGTCTTACTATTATTAATCTGTCTTACTATTATGAATCTGTCTTAATATTATGAATTTGTCTTAATATTATGATTTTGTCTCAATATTATGAATTTGTCTTAATATTATGAATTTGTCTTAATATTATGAATTTGTCTTAATATTATGAATTTGTCTTACTATTATTAATCTGTCTTACTATTATGAATCTGTCTTAATATTATGAATTTGTCTTAATATTATGAATTTGTCTCAATATTATGAATTTGTCTTAATATTATGAATTTGTCTTGCTATTATGAAATTGTCTTAATATTATGAAATTGTATAACTATTATGACACTAACTAATATCATTAAATATTTAAAGTTTGAAAGGTCTGTACTGAAGTCAGTTGGCAATTTTGAAGTTATAATCTCGTCTAGTAACTTTAATTGCATGTTATGGTGGGGCCATAAAAGATTATGTTTTTTTTCTTCCATAACTCAACATGTGAGAGCCAGTTTATAAAAATTCGAAAACGGGACATTGGAATATCTTTTCTCATTACAATTTTATAGTTCACATTGTTTGCATAATTTATTTCACACATTGTATTTAATTGAAATAATGAAAAGTTGATAGGTTGACCATTAAAATGTAATTTAACAGTTATTTTTACAATCGAATACAAATAGGATTTTTCACGCATATTAATATAAAATGTTTTCAATTATATCCATTATGATACACATTACTTTTGGAAATTTTATTTCTTCGGGTGAAAACTTGACATATATTCAAACAATAATTATTGAAAAAAAAGACAAATACTCGTTTAAACTTTTCATATATTCTCTTGAACATTCTCGAACAGATCCTAATTTTTTTCTGATAACATTTTTCATTTATTTAAACCCGGAATGTTGCTTTTTAACATTTTTTTATTTTAAAAAACGTTCAGTAAATCAAACATCGAGCTTTGGAAAAATATCAAACTTCTGATGATTTATATAATTATATGATTTATTTAAGTGAATTATCCTAATGTAAAATGTATCTAAATCAATACACGATATTTCTCTGTATATAACACGTCCTTATTTAGTGAAATAATGAAGACTAATCCGCTGCTGTATTATAAGACATTTTCTACCACTATTTTTTGTTAAATCAAGAAAACACAACAGTAAACGAATGAGATTAATTTCGAAATTCTTTATCTTCTTTTAATAACAAGCAACACGAAGAATGGTATCATCCATATTAATAATATCAAATTAATTAATGAAATAGTAAATATTGAGTATGAGTACTATTAGTTAATGCATATTATGTACATTACACGGCATTTCTCGTTACAAATACACATCTAGTAAATATCACGACTAGAATCTGCACTGGCTTGCTAGCGGGTAAATAAAGCTTAACAGTGCAATTTTGGTGTGCAAATTGAGTTTCCCAAACGGAAGTTGCCTAAAAGGTACCATTTTTGCAAACTTTTATATGCCTAAAAGTGTAACTTGGCTGCCAGATGTAAGAGAACTGAGGAGATGATCAGGTAATAGTGTGTGTAAATAATATAGGTTTAATTAGACATTTAGATTTGATTTATCCCACCACTGATAGCTTATTATAACCTGTCAGGAAAATATTGTTTATATGATCTCCAGAAATTGTAAAAAAGCTAATCAGATAATCCGATTGTAGCTTATTAATGATAAGCTTCTGCTTTGAAATGAAAAAGATAAATTGCAAGATATGAAGTTAAAGATATCTTTTAAATGTATTATACATGCAGTTAATGATATTATATAGTAATAAGTCAGGTGAATAATTATTTCCTAACAGTTACACGAACTTATTGAATTTATCTTATTTTTGTAAATATAAATATTGTTGATAATTCATTATTGGCTTTCGCGTGATTGTAATTCTTAGGTTGCTTTTATTTTAAATTTAATTTAAATCATATTAATCCGCATGTAATTATTGTTATATTCAATATTATGAAACTATTAGCCAATTTTCATTAGTTTTCCACGAGGTAATTTTGCATAAAATATAACTAATATTTTAGTTATCATCCTCCTCATTGTTCATCCTCCTCATTGCTCATCCTCCTCATTGCTCATCCTCCTCATTGTTCATCCTCCTCATTGCTCATCCTCCTCATTGCTCATCCTCCTCATTGCTCATCCTCCTCATTGCTCATCCTCCTCATTGTTCATCCTCCTCATTGCTCATCCTCCTCATTGCTCATCCTCCTCATTGCTCATCCTCCTCATTGTTCATCCTCCTCATTGTTCATCCTCCTCATTGTTCATCCTCCTCATTGCTCATCCTCCTCATTGCTCATCCTCCTCATTGTTCATCCTCCTCATTGCTCACCCTCCTCATTGCTCATCCTCCTCATTGTTCATCCTCCTCATTGCTCATCCTCCTCATTGTTCATCCTCCTCATTGCTCATCCTCCTCATTGCTCATCCTCCTCATTGATCATCCTCCTCATTGTTCATCCTCCTCATTGTTCATCCTCCTCATTGTTCATCCCCCCCATTGTTCATCCTCCTCATTGCTCATCCTCCTCATTGCTCATCCTCCTCATTGCTCATCCTCCTCATTGCTCATCCTCCTCATTGCTCATCCTCCTCATTGCTCATCCTCCTCATTGCTCATCCTCCTCATTGTTCATCCTCCTCATTGCTCATCCTCCTCATTGCTCATCCTCCTTATTGCTCATCCTCCTCATTGTTCATCCTCCTCATTGCTCATCCTCCTCATTGTTCATCCTCCTCATTGCTCATTCTACTCATTGCTCATCCTCCTCATTGCTCATCCTCCTCATTGCTCACTATACTAGTGATAGTATAGTGATAGTATAGTGATAGTATAGTGATAGTATAGTGATAGTATATAGTGATAGTATAGTGATAGTATAGTGATAGTATAGTGATAGTATAGTGATAGTATAGTGATAGCAAAGTCGATAACTGCATGGAATGTGTTTTCTTTTCATTTATCTTTTAATTACTCGACATTTAAATAGTATAGATATACAGTTGGTAATTTAATGCGAATGGCAGACCTCTGAGTAGTACAACACTTTAGTTAGATTAACTCACTGAGCTCTTAGTCAAATTGCCTACCTTATGCTCTAAATATTCTATATTGTTATGGGGAGTGAGAATCACTTAGAAATATTAAATCATACCAATACAGTCAGAAAAGTTAAATTGATTCATAATTAAATCGTTTGAGATGTTGTACAGACTGTACATGGTCTGGCAGCTAAATTGGGATTTTTCATTTATTTCAAAATTTGATAATTCGAGTGATAAGATTGAGAGAAGGATCAATTAATATTAATTTCTGTAGTTCTTACAGTCAGTAACACAATATTATCATTAGAGATCCTCTGGTGAAACTATGAGCAGCTTCTATTTATTTTATCGGCATAGAGATTCCAGAATGTTCTTCGAATGGTCGTGGCCGTGTTCAGAGAATTAACATTGGGATGTGGATTAACGTTAAACTGTCCTGCAATAACTCTAAATAACCAATTGTCGCAAACATTCAGATCTAGAGAGCTTGTTAGCCAAATATCCTTCGGGACAAACAAGGAAAGATTCTCTGTTTAGAAAGTTTAGACTTTTTTTCTCCAAGCTCTGACGCAGAGTCTTGAACAAGCATGACTTGACTTTGGTAGCATCGTATTTTCTACAAATACAGGACAGCAAAACATAATGTTTTAGGAAAATTCTACTGTGGAACTTTCCTCAGCGGAATTTTCCCAATGGAACTTTCCACAGTGGAATTTTCTCAGTGGAATTTTCCGCAGTGGAATTTCCCTCAGTGGAATCATCCGCACACCAAAACATCTTTCAGAATCTTTAATTACTATTCTTCGTTGCCAGTGCCTTTACTAATGTCATATATTCATATCCGCTGGTACCTTATTTATCGAAACCTTTCTTATATTATTAATATATAATATTTTAGAACATGGTTTTAAAATTATCCAAAAAAAATTCTTTAAGATTATCTGAAAAAAAATTCAAGATTATCTCAATTTATTTTTTAGGTTAAGAAATTTATGATTACAAATTAATCCCAATTTAGCTGCGAGACTCTGTATTTCCATATAGCTTATCATGGATTGAATAACTAGGTCTTCTATTTCCATTTAAACTATCATTAATTACATGCATTCTACGTAATTTCATTAGCAATACGAATGTTCGTCTTTTCTTTTTATATTCCTTGGTTATGAAGACAGAATATTGTGCAAAAGCGTGAGTAAATACCACTGCGCTATTGTTGAGTTAGGGTGTGAACATGTAATAGTATTTTTCTATTTCCACATTACTGTCCATTAACTCTAAGAAATGAGTTCTATTTTTATAAACACCTTATATTGGAATATATATTGGTTCGAAATTTATAACATTTTTATTTGGCTTTACTTATTTTCCTCATATCTTACTAATAGCTATAGTCATCAGTTCTCATTTAATAAAAAGTATTGATTTCATAAAAGGAGGCGTCATAAAAATTATCGTTAGTTGTCTGGAATGCAGATTAATATTTTGTTTAAATGAATTTATTTCAGTTCACATCAATTTTATGACATCAAAGAAGTTTCCATCATTTTACAAACATCCTGATTTTGGAATTTTGATATTTTGAGAATAGGAATTCAAATTGCAAGATTCTGAATCATTTTTCTAGACAGGTCAAATTCCATTCACATTATCTAATACTTTTTATACTCAATACGAAATATTTTGCATATTTCAATCAGTTATGAATAAAAATCAAGTACAACGATTATGTTGAAATTACAGCATGTAAAATTCACGTTAACGAGATCTGCACTGCAAGATTAGCAGTTACAAAGACCATAAAACTCTGCAGTATTTAATTGCTTTAATTGTGCCTGCTTATTCAGAGAGACAACTGCTTGTGTCGCACTTAATTGTATAAGCAATTTATTTGCTTTTAATTCTTGCTCTAACGAATAAATTAAATTTACTTCGCACCAAATTTAGTTCCATTTAAAATCCTTACATTTATTTTGCTGAAGAGCTATTGACTAACAAAAGAAAATTTAACAATTTATGAAGCACAGAAAGTATTGATGCAAGAAATTATAGAATAAAAGTTTGTTTCAACCCTAAACAACCAATATAGGGATGAATTCGTGGCCTCATTTATATATCTAAGCATTTAAATATTTCACATTCTCTGGTGAGTGTTCTTTTCCGTAACATCTTATCCCTATTTTCTTTCCGAGCATTAAAATTTATGTTATATTTACATATGCTATCGTTGTGGAACTTTATAAACAATATATCACATAGTGAACTTCAATTTTTGAATACGTAAGTTAGGAAATTAAGAACCAAACATATAACTATCTCGATTCATTAAATATATGTATTTTCCACATTTTTCTACTTTTTCATTCCTGTTTGAAAATATATTTCTGTGTCCTACACTTCAACACACCCTCGGTTTCAGTTTAGCATTTCTATATTCTGCCCGTACACGTGATGTAGGGTCGTAAAAGAATGACACATCGCAGCATTGCTGTTCTCTGTTATTTTACAGCAGTTCAATGTTTAGTTAGTGATGTATTCTTCTCACGATCTATGTTTTGTCGTAAAATTTCTCTTCCCTTTTTTGTATCAATAAGAACAGACATTTTGAAAGCTAAAACTCTCATACCATTCAAATTCCTATGAATAACATTTGAAGCTAAACGGGCACTCGTAGAACACTTACCTTCACCGCCGCATCAAACGATTTTAACCTTTTTATGACCTTAACCTTTGGCTCGATCGCTCTCAAATTTTAATTAAATGGTTTCTGAATAATGACCAATCGTCCCACCAAATTTCAGGCAATTTGGTTGTACACTTTTTAAGTTATGCGAATATCAAGATTACCATTAATTTATGATAACAAGATTAAAAATATATGAATATATGCCGATTAAAGCATAACCTCCCGCAATTTTCCGAATGTAAAAAATAAATGCAGAACAAAACATAACCTTCTGCAGTTTTGCGAAAGTAATCCTCTAATATCATGAATTACATAAAATCACCTTTCAGAACTATAATCTCTTTTAATCTTCATCAATAATAATCCTTTACAAAATCAATCTATTTTGCTGTACTCATTACTGAGGCTCTTTCCCCTACCCCTTCCCATAAATTGGCATGAAGTATTACATGCGTAATTAGCCCGGCACTGAAAACGTCGCCCCTTTTAGCAAGGCTTTTAAAACTGCGATTGAGTGATGTTTAGTATACGAATATTTCAGCGAAGATTTTGAAGCAAGACTAATGAAAAAATATTAGCAAATGAAAGGCTGTCGGAAGTTTAAAAATACGTTTGCATGCTCTGATGTTTGAAATTGATGAAGCTATTGAATAATGCAGTTCATGAATTTTAAGTCACTTGATATATGAATAAAAAGAGTAATTTTATAGTTACACATAGTGCTTGAACTAGCAAATTATTACAGAGCCCTACAGTTTAGATTATCGATTTTTGTTTACAGAAGAAACAAAAAAGTTAACATCTATTTGTTTGATATCAGTTTCTTCACTGAGAAAAAATTGCGAGTCAACCTGACTCATTGTTTGAGTCAATGCTGCAAGACTCTAATATTGGAGTCTTTTTTTTCTTGATTGATTCTACCTAAGTCAATCTGACTATAAATTAGGAGTCAATATGACTCTTGTTTTTGAGTAAAATATTAAGATGATTCAGATTGACTCGCATTTTTGAGCTGGTCTTGGAACAAACTGTAAGCACAAATTTTGAGTCAAATTGACTCATATTTTTTCTCAGTGTTGGTCTCAGGATCTTAAAAATTTCGTAAGACTGTCATTCAAACCACTTTTTAATTTATCAAACAAATGTCCTCCTATTTAGAGTTTATTATACAGTAAAGAAATAGCATTTCACTATGAAATCAGTAACTTCCTGTGCAACGTAATTATCTAATCTACCAACAATGGAATACTGTGATAATGAGAATGGAAAAAATTAAGTAGAAAAAGATTATAATTTAAAAAAATGAAAATAATGAGGTACGAAAAAACAATTCAAAAATATAATATATTGAATAAATAGTACATATATTTTAAAGTATATCACACAGCAAATAAAATTTGAACTGGCTGAATAATATCAAATAGAAAAATAGTTATTTTGAAGCGAGTAAAAGTTTTAGCGTCAAATTCACCAGATGCTCTAAAATCTAGATCATGTTCACATGTTTGGCAATTTAAAAGCTATTGGTGTCAACTGACTTTTGTTTCAAATATTTCAAAGAAAACCAATTTGAGCGCAGACTGGAGTTTTTCTCAATTCTTCTTATCAATTCGGAGAAATGTTAAGCGTTAGTTTAACAACTTTTAGAAACCTAATAACCTGTGGAATTGGTTGCTATTAGTTCGATAAAAGTGATTCCATTTTGAACAGCAATACTATTTTAATCGAAATATAATAATAATAAATCATAATAACCTTAATTGAATGAAGTTTAATTTTTATAAACCTAGAGGAGAATAAATATTTAGAGTTTTTTCCACGGTTTGTATAAAAGTTAAAAAATATTATTTATAGAATATCGGCAAAGTAATACAGTTCTTTTTTGTCTAGTCATTGATATTTTATGTTACATTTCTCAAGTGGAGAATTTTTCAATTTTGTTCTCACGAGAAATTTATTTTATAACCTGTAACTGAAATAATGGTTACCTAAGTACATCATAATGTTGGTACTTCATAAAGATAATAAACTGTAAGCTCCCCTTCTTCTTATTGGTATTCCCAGTATTTTTTCTGTCAATTGCCAAACACATTCATGGCGTTACGGGGAAACTTTTCCTGGACGCAAAAGTTAGGGTTTTGACGATAGTTTGAGAAACTTATTGACGTGATTTCACTTCAAAAAACTGTAGATATTCTTGGAGGGAAAGTGAAAATAGAGTGAGAATTGTTGTGATGGGAATTGAACCAAAGCAACTTACCTTATTTGATAAGTTAAACTCTAGGATTTGTTAAATTATACGAATGAATAAAACCAATGTTTGTACCCTGTGTGATATTATCAAATGTTCATAATTCAGAGGAAATAATTTCCGGCCAAAGAGCCTAGCCTATTCGAATGATAAATTTAAAATTGTGCAAGAATTGTTTTCCGTTTCATGTATTTTACCATGAATAAATTTCTAAAATACCAATCAATTAAAATTATTAAATATATTCGAATACATGTGTGAGGCTGAATATTTAATTGATATTTTATTTCGACATTAAATATTCTGTTTTAAATACTTACTCGTCTGCAGGGAATTTCACTCACCAATTATCCCCTAACTAGTGAGTTAGTGACACTATCCCCAAACTAGTGAGTTAGTGACACTATCCCCAAACAAGTGAGTTAGTGACTCTATCCCCAAACTAGTGAGTCAGTGACTCTATCCCCAAACTAGTGAGTGAGTGACACCATCCCCAAACTAGTGAGTTAGTGACACTATCCCCAAACTAGTGAGTGAGTGACACCATCCCCTAACTAGTGAGTTAGTGATACTATCCCCAAACTAGTGAGTGAGTGACACCATCCCCTAACTAGTGAGTTAGTGACTCTATCCCCTAACTAGTGAGTTAGTGATACTATCCCCAAACTAGTGAGTGAGTGACACTATCCCCAAACTAGTGAGTCAGTGACACTATCCCCAAACTAGTGAGTCAGTGACACTATCCCCAAACTAGTGAGTCAGTGACATCAAAAGACTCACTGACGGAATGTGGAAATTGACACGCGGTTAGTACCCCGGTGTTATTTCCTCACTCTCACTCCGCCATTTTGTGATTGTTTGTCCGAATATTTGTTTGAATGACTTCTCTCATTAGGCTAAAAGGAAGGTATTTTATTCCTCCTGCAGAGAGTAAATAAATTGCATTGTTTGAATTTCTGAGAGCAGCGCAATGTCACTCCAGGGAAAGAAAAACTAAATGATATTTTTTTCAAAGGTTTCTCTTTGAAAGGATTAACTTAAAGAATTACTAAGAGGAATAATTATTAAAGCTATTTAGGACTTTATAAACAGTAAATTCTTTTAAGAAACAGAATGGAGGGTTCTGGTGTAGTCTAGAAAAGCACTTCGGACCCTTGAAACCTTTGAGGGTCGGAAATTTGACAGACTCTTTAGGATCTTCAATCTGATCTACCGTAAGTCGTCAACCACATTCTAAAACTATAATAAAATTAAGAGTTGTCAACCACACTCTAAGACTAAAATAAGAGTAAGAACAACACCACTTCCAAAATACTCGAGAGGTTAGGGCTGGACATTATATCACCACACATCCCACTCTTCCCCTCACAACACGGTCACAACACTCCACCTCTACTCTCATCACACACATCTCACAAACAACACTCAAAGGCTTGAACTTGAGCGAGCTGCGGATAAGACAATCATGGCTGATATAGACATAACCAAAGCCTTCGACCCAGTACCAAGGCACCAAGTTATTAACAAAATAGACAACAGACACATCCACGACTTTTTAAAGTAAAGAAATAGCTTGCCAATTACCTCTCAGGCCGATTTGACAAAACAGTATACAATGATTCTCCAGAACAAGACACGATACTGACAGAGTACCGCAGGGCTCAATATTCTCTCCTACACTTTTCAATCTATACCTTCACGAATCACCCACTCACACCTCGGTATACACTCTAGCATACGCAGATGACATCACCATCATCTCACAACATCCCAAACACGAGACCGCCGCTAACAATCTACAAACATACATCTACTCACTAGAAAAATGCTCTTGAATGCAAGACCCATCCAAACGTCACACTCAACAACACTCCCCCTTCCCAAAAACAATACGCCTAAAACTCCTTGGAGTTACACTCGACCGCGCCATGACTTTCAAACACAAAACCAGAATGTAGCAGGTAAATTGAACGAAAACAATTAATCGAAAAACAATTGCTCAAAAAACAATTGCTAGAATGAGCAATTGCTCGAAACACAATTTCTCGAACGAACAATTATTGATCGAATGAAACAATTGTTCGAATGAATAATCGCTCGAATGAATAATCGCTCGAATGAACAATTGCTCGAATGATCAAACGTTCAGATAGTATAATAAAAATGAAAATTGTTATTATTAATAACTAATTAGAAACAAGGACGGTCAGGTGCAGCTAATCGAAGAGATTTCATTTCATAATTAAATGATTTTCGACAATTTATCGAATGATTTGGAGCTCGTTTGGACCCATCCTCAGGCAGTTGTTAACTTCCTGAATGATGCATGTTTCCACTATGCCCACACAATCCCTCACAGTATACCCTGTTGGTGATTGGTTGCACCTCTGTCCCATATGAAAACATCGGGGAGGCTAATCAACAACTAAAATTTAAATGAAATATCACCAACCCCTCCTTCCACCCCTCTCTATACGCTACTTTCAGGTACGGAAGATTCATGGTTGGACACACGGATGCCCATTTTTATTGATACTCTTATATTTTGAAAAATATTTGTACAATTCGTTTAAAAATCGCAAGAGGCATAGCCTTATACATTAAGACAATGTGTAAGAAAATACTAGCAGATACGTTAAGTCAATTTTTGATAATAGACGATTATGTATAGAGTTTTGCTTTTACATTCAAATAAGCCATTCACGTACACTCAGCGAGTTGGCTGGCAGCACCTTCTCCCTCCTCCAGTTAGCGCGCTAAGAAAAACACACGCGCACAATGCAGACTGCAGAGAGATGTACTAATGTGAACGTAACTACTGTAGGTATTCAAGGCATGCATGTGTATTGTGTAGTATTGTGTACTCATACAGAGTCACAGTGAGGTGTTGTATAATGATGAAATAGTTATTATTCACTGGCACATATTTTCGGTAATTGTTCTATTGATGAATAAGTTGAGTTAGATTATTTACCTAACAGTGATCTACAGAAAAGAATTACTGACATTTGAATTGGAAAAAGAATAAATGAGAATATCCTCATTTGATATAATATTCGATTGGTCAAAATCGCATTATGCTAATCTTCGAGCAAACAGTAGACGATCAATCAGAGACTCAATCATCCCGTGCGGCCGAAACGTGTTGCACACAACCACACGGCACAAAGAATCGATATAGGCACTACACAGTACACAGATGCAAGTCAATGCAACCAACACGACAGTGGCTGACAGTGCCAAGAAAGAAAAACGGTGTGAACTTGGAAATGCATTTTACATTTTGTGTTATTATTCACGATTGGAATTTCACAGAGAGATGATTCTACTATATCCAATAAAGAGAAGACACTTTCAGGTCAAAAGTCTTTTAAATGAAAAATTAAACGAACACTCTTGAAAGAAGTTATATACATAGGAATTAAAAATGGGCCTCTATCTGTCCAACTATAAACGTAAGGGTTAAGACTAAATACTACTTTGTTTTTGTCTCAGGGTCATATGTCACATCCTCGTCTTATAAAATCATGTGTACAATATCCTATACTAAATTGAGCATCTATAAAGGCTATAATTACCGTAAATTGAGCATCTATAAAGTCTATAATTATCAGGAATATGGGTGGTACGACAGTCACTCACGCAAAAGCATTAAGTTCTCGTGTCTCCAGAATGATGTTCATTAATTTGAGGTTAGGTGGCAGCTTGTCCCGTATACCGATAATATCTTATTACCTCCAACATTTCAGTCACTGTCTTTCTTTTCTATATTGTGTGGTGGTCGATACTAACATTAAATTAGTGCGACCACAGTAATCAGTGTCAGACATCATTAGATTGCTCTACCAACACTATTTATTGTCTCTGGTTATATGTGAGCAGTAATATTTTCTTTTGTTATTAGCAATATAATTATTATCCATTTTTGACCTTTTTAACATTGTTAGATTGTCAAACATGACAAAGGAACAAATTTTCAAAATTCAAGGCAAATGAATTAATTAATGGCATTATTATAGGTACATAAATTAATTACTAGATACACTACCAATAACTACCAAAGATATAAATGATGCAATGTTCTATTATCGGTTAATATTGTCTATATCTTAGAGGAGAAATTACCATATTCTGTGGTTCATCAGACAATTCGTCTGCACCACTCTGTGCCAGTGGTTTCGTCTGCACCACACTGTGGCAGTGGTTTCGTCTGCACCACACTGTGCCAGTGGTTTCGTCTGCACCACACTGTGCCATTGGTTTCGTCTGTACCACACTGTCGCAGTGGTTTCACCTTCACCACTCTGTGCCAGTGGTTTCATCTGCACCACACTGTGCCAGTGGTTTCATCTGCACCACTCTGTGCCAGTGGTTTCATCTGCACCACACTGTGCCAGTGGTTTCGTCTGCAACACTCTGTGCCAGTGGTTTCGCCTGCACCACTCTGTGCCAGTGGTTTCATCTGCACCACACTGTGCCAGTGGTTTCGTCTGCACCACACTGTGCCATTGGTTTCGTCTGCACCACACTGTGCCATTGGTTTCGTCTGCACCACACTGTCGCAGTGGTTTCGCCTTCACCACTCTGTGCCAGTGGATTCATCTGCACCACACTGTGCCAGTGGTTTCGTCTGCACCACTCTGTGCCAGTGGATTCATCTGCACCACACTGTGCCAGTGGTTTCGTCTGCACCACACTGTGCCAGTGGTTTCGTCTGCACCACTCTGTGGCAGTGGATTCATCTGCACCACACTGTGCCAGTGGTTTCGTCTGCACCACACTGTGCCAGTGGTTTCGTCTGCACCACACTGTGCCAGTGGTTTTCTCTGCACCACTCTGTGCCAGTGGTTTTCTCTGCACCACTCTGTGGCAGTGGTTTCGTCTGCACCACTCTGTGGCAGTGGATTCATCTGCACCACACTGTGCCAGTGGTTTCGTCTGCACCACACTGTGCCAGTGGTTTCGTCTGCACCACACTGTGCCAGTGGTTTTCTCTGCACCACACTGTGCCAGTGGTTTTCTCTGCACCACTCTGTGGCAGTGGTTTTCTCTGCACCACTCTGTGGCAGTGGTTTTCTCTGCACCACTCTGTGCCAGTGGTTTTCTCTGCACCACACTGTGCCAGTGGTTTTCTCTGCACCACTCTGTGGCAGTGGTTTTCTCTGCACCACTCTGTGGCAGTGGTTTTCTCTGCACCACTCTGTGGCAGTGGTTTTCTCTGCACCACTCTGTGCCAGTGGTTTTCTCTGCACCACACTGTGCCAGTGGTTTTCTCTGCACCACTCTGTGGCAGTGGTTTTCTCTGCACCACTCTGTGCCAGTGGTTTTCTCTGCACCACACTGTGCCAGTGGTTTTCTCTGCACCACTCTGTGGCAGTGGTTTTCTCTGCACCACTCTGTGCCAGTGGTTTTCTCTGCACCACACTGTGCCAGTGGTTTTCTCTGCACCACTCTGTGGCAGTGGTTTTCTCTGCACCACTCTGTGGCAGTGGTGCATTTATACCACACCAATAGCCCCATCAAATATCCTTTACTGGAAGTGATAAAAGCCTATATAATAAAGCCCAAATAATATGGATATGGGAAAATAGATTAGAAAGCATCTACTTGTTTTTTATTCATGAGAAATATACAACTTTAGTATAAAAAGGTATGGTTTTAATATTATTGTTTACCAGAGTATCAATTAATTAATTTGCTTTTATAAATAATAATAATCATCTAATTGAAAAAAAGCATACAAATAATTTCGAAGAAATGGTTAATAAATTTCCATGTTCTTTTTCAAACATGAACATATTTACGTTAAATAATTGTGATAAAAGGAGAAATATTTAAGTCAGTGGTTTTTGTGAGCCAATCGCCTATTCTAAAACAGAAAAATGGAAAATAATCACATATAACTTGCATATTATGGGGTGGTTCGATTCAAGAAGTCTAAACTTTCTAAGTCTAAACTTTTTAAGTCTAAACTTTCTAAGTCTAAACTTTCTAAGTCTAAACTTTCTAAGTCTAAACTTTCTAAGTCTAAACTTTCTAAGTCTAAACTTTCTAAGTCTAAACTTTCTAAGTCTAAACTTTCTAAGTCTAAACTTTCTAAGTCTAAACTTTCTAAGTCTAAACTTTCTAAGTCTAAACTTTCTAAGTCTAAACTTTCTAAGTCTAAACTTTCTAAGTCTAAACTTTCTAAGTCTAAACTTTCTAAGTCTAAACTTTCTAAGTCTAAACTTTCTAAGTCTAAACTATCTAAGTCTAAACTTTCTAAGTCTAAACTTTCTAAGTCTAAACTTTCTAAGTCTAAACTTTCTAAGTCTAAACTTTCTAAGTCTAAACTTTCTAAGTCTAAACTTTCTAAGTCTAAACTTTCTAAGTCTAAACTTTCTAAGTCTAAACTTTCTAAGTCTAAACTTTCTAAGTCTAAACATTCTAAGTCTAAACTTTCTAAGTCTAAACTTTCTAAGTCTAAACTTTCTAAGTCTAAACTTTCTAAGTCTAAACTTTCTAAGTCTAAACTTTCTAAGTCTAAACTTTCTAAGTCTAAACTTTCTAAGTCTAAACTTTCTAAGTCTAAACTTTCTAAGTCTAAACTTTCTAAGTCAAAACTTTTCTGCTAATCAGTAACATAAGTTACTGGAATTTTATTCCTAAGAAGATTATATTATATTATATTATAATGAAGCAGTTTGAATATGAGAAATAACTGAAAATTGCATTACACACAGTTTCAAAATATTAATTTTAACTGAATTTATTTTGTGTGAGTAAACTTCACTGGAAATGCTAACATATAAAGTCAGAGAAGAGAGTCACTGCATTATGCTAATTTCACAAATGACATTAAACTAATTTCTATTATTTTGAAATGTTACAAATTTGCCGTCGTGTATCCAGAACAATTTTAAAATATCTACAAACATTACAATTAGTAATTCTTCTTTTTGGAAATGTGAAATTAGTAAACAGTGAAAATATCATTGTGAAATCATTGTAAAAATATCATTGTGAAATCATTGTAAAAATATCATTGTGAAATCATTGTAAAAATATCATTGTGAAATCATTGTAAAAATATCATTGTGAAATCATTGTAAAAATATCATTGTGAAATCATTGTAAAAATATCATTGTGAAATCATTGTAAAAATATCATTGTGAAATCATTGTAAAAATATCATTGTGAAATCATTGTAAAATATCATTGTGAAATCATTGTAAAAATATCATTGTGAAATCATTGTAAAAATATCATTGTGAAATCATTGTAAAAATATCATTGTCCCATGGTTTTGTCCCATTCAATTCTGTTAATAGGCAATACTATTCATCTGCAGCCATTTTCTCATCTGTTCCTATTGCCAGAATATCTTGATTATTTACCCAAGAACTTCCCTAGCTTCTCTATAAATAAGATGCAATCATCTTCTCAGACACGCAAGTATGAGTGGTAACCATTTGTAATGGAGGCAAATATTGCAGTGTATTACCAAGAACAGATACAATAAACAATTAATATAACCCAATTCTGTGTATCATACTTGATTAATCAATTGACATACTTTGAAATTATTTTTTATTAAATTCTTTCAAATCATTGTGAACGTTATTACAAATTCCTGTTCTTCAATTCTTGGCGTACATTCAGAAACATATGCATATTGAAAACAATTTTTTCCCAGTGCATGCAGTCAATATTTGATCTGTTTTCCTATAATAAATCAATGGTTTGCACATTAGTATCTGCCAAATTACCATTGAACTATTCAGGCACAAACACAAATTTCCGAATCTCCGCCATCATTCTCTATTATGAAAAGAACACAACTTTCTACTTATTATTTCCATCCCTTCATTTTATTGCTAATAAAGACCAATGTATTTATAAAGACGACTTGGGATTTGATAAATGACAATGAGAATACTGCATTATCTATCTCATTTATCTGCTCTTTCTAACAGGAAAGAAAGTGTCTTTTGTTCCGAAGAAAAAGGACGAGGTACCGATTACGAGTCTGACTCACAGAACAGTTGCCAGGTTAGTGATAGCTATAATAAATATAGCGCTATGGACGTAATCTTTTCCTTTATTGAGATCTAATTAACGTCATGTGATGAGTTAGGTATTGTCTATAAATAACTTATTTTCAGTTAATTATAATCACCGATTAACGGTTTTCGAATAAAAAGAAATCCAATTGTAGTTTATCAAAAAAATTAAATACTTTTAGACAATTTTTTATAATAAAATCTCCAAGATATTTTTTTAAATTCTGATAAAATACGATCTCTATTCAAATTAATGGACAATAATAGACGATTTGCTGATTATAAATTTTCCATCTGGGTTTTATAGAATCTGCATGAGTTTAATATACATAATAGGAATATGCAAATTTGGTACATTTCTCACCGTCTTCTGAGAATAAAGTAATTCGCAAAAGCTGTGAGCGAGAGAACTCAATACCACACACGGAATACATTTCTATTTTTATCTTCAGATTTCAAAAGTTACATCAAAGGGAGATGAGGGAGAGACTGGAGGATTCTCGAGAAGTCAAAAGAAGCAGTGGTGTCCGTGCTCACGGTAGGAGACTATTTCAAGATGGAGGCGGCATTAGAGGCGGCATTAGAATGTCTAGAGACATTGCCATGAAGCAGTACGTTAGTAGAGGTGAGATCAATTATATTACAATAGAACTCCTATACAGTATGAGTCAAAAGAAAGCAGGTACGAAATTACAATCGGAATAACTTTAACAAGAACCATCATATCTGTGTGTGGTTTTCTAATGCATATTTTTGCCTGTTATAACCACAATATTCGGTTGATTTTATATTCCTAATAGCTTATCTACAGGGTGGCCATAAGTAATGGTTCTAAAATTACTCTTGCGCGAACTTATTTCAAACTTTAATTGCTTACCATAATAATTCGAAAAGAATAGGCTTTATCTCCGAAAATTCGCATGCTTTTGTCAACCTTAATTTTTATTCAGCGAAAAGTGCCTGAACCACGAGGTATTGAATGGGTATGGTGGACACAGCACAAAGAACATTTGATGTCAAGGAACGACTGAGGGAAGTTTTTGAACATCAAGGGCTATGCCAGGAATTGGTCTCCGAAGAGCCCATATTTAACTGCTTGCGATTATTTCTTGTAGGGTTATTTAAGAATGATTTATACTCCCCCCCCCCCCTCCCCCTCCACACCTGATAATCTAAATCAATTAAAAGAGCGAATAAGGCTTGGTGTGGATTTCTTGAAAGCTAATCCTGACAAAGATCAATGATAGCAGTCAGAAAATAGGCACAAAAGTATATTGATAAAAATGGAGCACTTTTTAGAGTAAATTAGGAGGATAGTAATTTTAATTTGGTAAACAATGTTTTAATTTAGATAATAATAATAATCAGTTGTTCTATATTATAACAAAGATAATAGTGGGTGAACAAACCTATTTTAATATCTTTTAACAATTGCATATCTCACGCAAGAGAAATTTCAGTCCCTCTACTCATGGCCACCCTGTAGAAAAACTATCAGGAATATAAAAACAAGCAAACAATGTGGTTATGGCTGGCCAAACCACATGAAGATACGATGCTACTTGTTAAAGTTATGGCGATTTTAATTTCTTAGTCGCTTTAGCTGACTTATACTCTATAGTGAAATCCTGTATAGTGAAATGAAGTGTCCTGAGTAAGGAAGTAGTCTGTATAGGGAACAGTTTTTCTTCAGTCTGCCATAAAATGGCCATCAGTTTTCTGAAACTAATAACCATTCAGGGCAGACTTAAAAAAATTAGTTCACTATCAAGGCTACTTCTTCATTCACTGCACAATATTTCATTATTGTTCTACTGTATCATTCTCTCAACTTTAATAGTTTGCCTAATAATCATAATAAATTATTTAGCAATGTTTCTAATTCACTGACAGAGTAGTTTGTTTGTTTTTAAAACTTTAGGAATAATGAGAGGCGACTCAAAGTTTTATTATGAATGCAAATTAAATTTATATTTTGCTACATGATACATCAAAAATAATCGAATTTAAGAAATCGAATATAAGAAACCTAATAAATCTAAATATAAGAATGTTTCAGTTAGAAGATCAAGTTCTAACATCAAAATTTAGGAGAGCACATCTTAAACAGATAATCAATACCGACATCTTCTTACTCTGTAAGTTCACTATTACTGCGCACATCAATTACCATTATAATATATAAATCTTATGAGTCCCACTAGAACAATAACACAATAACAAATAATTAACTACAATATTGATTAGATGAATTAGGCAGGAATAAACAACGAATATGAGCCTAAATTAAATAAATAATATAATGATTTATAAACGTGTTCAAAACACATTGTGGTTCTTTGTACATTAATTTATTACACTTTACTATTGATTCGAACTTAAAAACAACATTGAATAATAGTTCTTTATTCTGAAAACATCATTCATAAAGTTATATGTATGTTGTATAACAGGTCCATTTTTTCTGTATTTATTTTTCATGAACGCTTTTATTGAAAATGAAATATATTTCTCACTACTAGAAACGAGATTTTCTTCTTCTTCAATCGGTATTAAGTAATATTGTATATATTTTGATGCAAGAACACTCTTCCATGGTTGTAAAAAATGGAGATATTCTTTATCAGTTAGAGTAAGAAAATAATATTCGTTTAATTCATTGTTGCGAATATTCTCCTTCTGGTGAAGAAAGAAACATATTGAAGTGACTGACAAGTGCCTGCAGTGTATATCTCTATTAGAAGTCAATGAACGGTATACTCAATACCATCAAAAGATTGGCTGTGGAGTTTAAGCTCGACAAACCGAATACTTTCAAAATATTAACACTATTTCTATCTATCATGGGTAAACGAAATTTTGCATGGTACATTTATATGATAAAAGCTATGAACTGACAAAAAAATAATATAATCGAGCCACTATTTTCCTAAATTGTGTAACGAATTTTCGTAGATTTTGTCAGTCCAATTAGGGTTAAAGGACCAAAAAAAGTAACATAGCCCCTATGTTGTTATAACATTGAGACAATGTTGCTCTTTACTTAGACCCTTTAATTACATTTACTCTAAGTCTATTTCTCTTCGAGTGCAGAATCTATTGGACGATAGATCCTGTACTCTATTTGGTCTTCAACTATAGAGTAACATCTTAAAACATCTTTGCCTACATGTCTCCCTCACTGCAACAGTTGACTGGTTTCTTTTCAGGGGACTCTGCCCCCCAGTTGGTGGAAGTACCGGTGGAGAAGACAGTCTCCCCCGACACCACTGTGACTCTGAGGTGCTCCGCCAGGGGTAGTCCCAGGCCAGACATCACCTGGACCAGGGATGGGGTGATTCTCACACACTCGCACAGGTACAGTTGATGTGAATATATCTAAAGTGAATGCTTTACTGTTGGCTTTTTAAGGATATTTCATTAACTACCAAATATATATCAGTGTTTCTAAGTTATTATTAATTCGTTAATAACAGTAATACATTATTTTTAATATGAGAAAACGTGAGGATGTACATTGTATATGTGATTCTATATTTAAATAGAAAATGAGATTTGTGTCAATCAATATTGTCATGCAAGTTGATATTATGAATGATTTTGTCTTATAGCTATTGAAGATAAACCTGTATATTAGATAGCGACTTTTCTAAAATGGTAATCGAAGTGATCAGATGCTTAAATTCTATAATGTAGGTAGTTAATTGCCAAACAATTTAAGGGTGTTGGTGAAATATCTGAATTATACTAAATATCAAACCTATGTACAACTGTAAAAAATTAATACTCAAATATAATTGAAAGATAAGTTTCAATTTAAAACAAAAAAAATCACATTTTGACCGAAGTAAATATATTGTCTAAATTAAAATAAATCCCTTTAATATCATTTAATATTAATTTAAAAATTGATTCAAATATAATGGCAAGTTTCTCGTTTAAGAATTGCGTTACTTTAATTGAAAAGATAATTAGAAATTAATAGATTATTCTCAACAATGAATTTTTGTAATTGAGTAACTTTTCTTTATTCAGATTGAGAGTGAGTAATCACGTGAGTATGGACGGCTCTGTGGTGAGTGAGTTGAAGATAACTCGCGCAGAAACTCTCGATGGAGGCCTGATACTGTGTGAAGCAACTAACATTCACGGGAGAGTTACCCACACTGCCAGACTGAACATTTATGGTGAGTGATGGCAACTATTGGTGAACATTTATGGTGAGTGATGGCAACTATTGGTCAGACTGAACATTTATGGTGAGTGATGGCAACTATTGTTATTCATTTGTAGGGTTGCCAGACATGTCTTCGGTCATATAGAAGGTAAACCAATTATTGTATTGTAATTATTGTAAAAGGACATTATTATGGTTGATGTACCTGAATAGAACACTTATTTTCCAGTTTGAGATGAAAAGTAACACTATAAAGTATATGGGTTGAAATTTTATTAATGACGTGATCAGGTTTATATGTTTAACAGACGCAACGTGACTGTTGGTTCTAAATAATTCCTTGAGATTAGTGTGAAAAAAATAGAATAACTCACGAATGCTCTCTCCCATTGAAAGTTATGGTATATCAATTTTAACCTTTTTGAAAAGTAAAAAAAAATTGTTTACTACTTTACAAATATTAACGCATGAATTTTCATCATCTATAACTATTTATTTATTTATAGAGTAACCCAAAAATATATGGCCATAACTATTATTAAACTACTGCTATGTTGTGTGCCCTTATTATTATTTTAACACAAAACCTATAAAGCAGTAAGCATTTATTCCAAGTATTTCAAAAGACATGGCTGCTGTCCTCGCAAGAGCCCTAGCGTTAGTATCATAGATATGGTCATGGGAAAGAAGCATACAATTCGCACCAAGAGTGTGATTTCTGTTGCGAAAAAGAGAATTGACTAAAAGCCATATAAATATAAGTGCCAAAAAAATTCTAAACAGAAGGGTATCTTCAAGGCGAAGGCAGCATCTAATGTTACCTCCATTTAAAAAACAGTCTAGAGAAATAATTTCAAAGGCCTCAAGAAACGACTGGACAGGGCAAACTGATGTTGAGAATTCCAGCAATCCGCAATCAAAATTTTGATATATGGTCCGACTATTCTTCACGATGAAGACTGTCACTAATAGTTAGCTCTGGGATGGAACTACTGGCTGCTGCTACCAGACTTCCCCCCTTTAATAAAGTTTTCAACAGGATGTTTATAGAAGTGCTCAGGAAATAGTCTATAAATGTTAAAAGCTATTTGAAACGGAAGAAGCATGCTTCCGTCATGGAAGGAACAAAGCATCCTTTCATCGTCTTCGATGAGGTAATCAAAGACAACAGACATGTTTATCTGAATGAATTGCAGGAAAAAGTTCTTCCTTCCATGATGTATGTGTTTGAAGACAATTTATCTTTGAGACCAAACAATGTAAACCCCAGTAAGTCACGACATCGATCCTTTAGACTTTAGATATCAAAATCAAAAAGTGATATTTCAACTCATTCCTATCTGGACTATTTGAAGGCAACCCTTCGTTCTGCTTGGGTCAGTCCTGCTCAGTTACGGGTCAAGGTCAAATGATCCCTGGTCATGTGATCCCGTACCATGTGATTCCCGGTCATTTGATCCCTGTACCATTTGATTCCTGGTCAATTGATTGCTTGTCATTTGAAACCTGACATATGTATTTTCCGTTTATACACCTAGTATCCATTTATAATTACACATCATATAATAGAAATCTTTACCTAACAGTCGATTAAGTTTTAAAAGAAACAAAGTGATAAGGATAAAAACTGCTAACTTAGGAATTAAATCTTTTTTTATTCAAATAATTAACAATAAATGCTTTCAAATTCACATTCAAGCTACAAAAAATATTGAATGGTAAAATCAAATGTACAGGCATACCCCACTTTTATTACAACTTGCAGATATGTCAAGTCAAATAAATCAGGAACATATCTCGTAATTATTTCTCCTGGTGTAGAAACTAATTAGTTGATGAGAAAGTGTTGACTATTTTATCGGTAATTTTTAGTTAAGTTCTATCTGCCGTAACTATTATGAACATTATCATGCATGTGGAATAGATTAAAAATCATTTTATGATAAATAATTTAAATATTCTATCTACCATAAAATGATTTTTAATCTATCCAATCTGCATAATCATAATGTTTGCAAAAGTTACAGCGAAAACAGCCTAACTGAAAGTTAGGGATATTCACTTATAGCTGGCGAATGAACCAATCAATAGCTAGTTGATATTTCCTATCACCTGTAATATGTTTTTCTGACTGTTTGTAAATATAATTTATTTGTAAATAAAAAATTTAATTTTTTGTTGGGGTAATCAGTTATAGCTGTTTGAAATCTGTATATTGTTATTTATTTTATATAAACAATTTCTTATATAAATAGTAGATGTCAAATTGTTTCACAAGTTTTATTTATTAATTAAATAGTACATGCCAATTTTTATATAAAAATAAAAATCGTAATAAACTATTGTATGCTAAGTATATAAGCAAACATAAAATATGACTCTGAATCAAATGACCGGGGATCAAATGGTACGGGATCAAATGACCGGAGATCAATTGACCGGACACCTTCAGTTACAACCCGAGTTGCAAATGAGTAAATAGTCAATGCTGTAATAATTTAAATGTAATATATCAATCTATCTATTCTAAACTACCGGGTTATCACTTACGCATAATTGCGGAAGATCATGTTTTGGTCCGATTTTTTATTAATTTTTATATTTGCTCAACTCAAAAAATATTCAACCAAGCTACCTGAAACTTGGTGGGCCGATTGGACATTATCCAGGAACCATTTTATTAGATTGTGCGATTGGGACAAAGATCAAGATCAAGATCCTTTTAATATTCAAGTAATATTAGATGGTCAAGGTCTTTTATAAGCGGCGACGAAGGTATGCGCTCTATGAGACCCCGTTCTAGTTTACTTGAGCAGTTATCACACACTACAATTCTACTAACTAGAACGGGCACTCATAAAGCGCATACCTTCACCACTGCTACATTTTAATATAAATTTTGACCTTTTCTTGACCTTGAACTTGACCTTTGATCCAATCGCTCTAAATATTAAATCAGATGGTTCTTTCACAATGACCAATCGTCCCACCAAATACAGGAAATTTAGCTAAATACTTTTTGAGTAATAAATGACCTTGACCTTGACCTTTTAGCCAATCGCTCCAAAATCTAATCAAATGGATCATGGATAATGAAAAATCATGCCGCAAAATTTCAGGTAATTTGGATTAATTCTTTTTGAGTTATGCTAATAACAAGATTACCTAAAAATTCCCATCAAACATTACCTTCCGCATTCTAGTTTTTTTGGTGGGAGAGGGGGGAGGGGAGAAATTAATCTAAGAATTAAGCAATGGGTACCAAGGAAATAATTTATGGCATTATAAATAAGCAAACGTATACAGTATAAGAAAATCATTACCTGCCTCTGCTGATCTGATTTGCAGGAAATTAGTGAGGTAAAAAAAACAGATCTGCCTAATTGCCTCTCACCAACATTTCTAGAGTTATTTATCTTGCCGAATTTAGTGTATGAATGTTTTATATTTTCATTTATATTTTCACTGTCTACACACGAAAAAAACTTCTATGACTTTTAATTGGAAATAGCATTCTTGAGCTTTTTCTTGGTAATTACCTCTAATTGTAACGCTTGTGGCTGGGATTGTGTGAGGAGAAGCGTTTGAAGTCATGGCTTTTGCACTTTTGAAAGTATATCTAATTATGCTCTGAAAAACACATAAACACATAACAGGTATCGCCTAAGATTATTTTATATTAATGTATATAATATTAAAGCTCTTTCATTATTCATTACATCAAACAAATTTAACAAAATGTTTTCTAATCTTGTGTGTGAAATAGGGATATAAAATCTGTAACCGAGATCCCATCTGCCTAATTAACTCTCGCAAAAATTAATGGCAAATCTCATTAGCTTTCATTCTACTCTTTGATTTCAGACGCAAATGGAATAATGTTACCGAGAAATTCATTCAGCTTTTCAATGCATTAATGAAAAGAAATCATATGTGTAAAAATTATCAGAGAATCTCATGAATTTTTGGTAACATTTTCGGTAACTCTTAAAAAGATATTGAAATATCGAAATTACCTTAATTTTGTAGCGAGAATAATTTATGCATTCGGAAACCTATTCTGATGTGTTTTTCGATATATTTCCTCTAGATCTTTAAATATGTGTGTTAATTTGATGCACTTGTCATATTTTCTTGTTAGTGCCTAAATTTCGCTATTTTTATGTGTAATTTTAATGGTACAAATACAATTTAGTAACGATGCATGATTCAAAGCCAAGGACATTAAAATAGGACTAATTTAATTAATTAAAAGGTTCAGAAATATCATTCACGGTGCTCTGTTCAATAGATAGCTTAACGATGTACACTGATGATGACAGAGGAAATATACCCTATATTATTCTCTCTAATTTTCCTTTGTTTTATTTCAGTAGGTAATATAATACTCATCATCTACCTTTTGTAGCTATCATTAATTAATTATAGCATAGAATGCTATTCATTATATGCATTTTTATTAATAGGCTGCCTCTCATTTAATTTAGCTTTTATTGACTGTTAAAAAATGTACAAACAGAGAAAATTAATTAACATTTATTCACATGTGCTTTGTTTTAACATCACTGTGCATAACTTACTTTTAATTACATACAAATTCAGTTGTGATGAAATTACGTATGATATTTATTTCAAACATTTTTTTGTTATTTATAATAAATAATATTACAATTTAAACGCATCATCGAAATCTTTTTAACAATAATATAAACAATGACTATTTTCTGTTTGTGGTTCAGGGCCTCCATTTGTTCGGTCTGGCTCTAACGTCACAGCTGTGGAGGGGAAGACAGCAAGACTGTGGTGCCCAGCGGGGGGTTACCCCCCTCCCACTGTGTCTTGGACCAGAGCAGGCCTGCCAATTCCTCCGGAGTTGAGGTGAGTACTTAGGAAATAACTTATGAAATAAAGGAGTAAATTTGGATGTCCAGATATAAGTATAAATTATTATTATTTTGATGACAGTTGATCTCCTCTATAATGAAATCCTATATAGTGAAAGTAGAGCTGTGTATGTCTGTAATGATATTCATCTTTCTCTGGTTATTCGCTATATTTCAGAATGTTTTTTATTTTACAAATATACAACTAATTACTAACATTAGCGTGATCTATTCCTTTCTATACTATAATAAGAGCCGCGTCCGTCTTTCTGTCCGTGTGTCACAAAATGGGTCAAACAGTCATTCTATCAACAGCGCTTCATAAAGTTGGTGTAAATAAAAGAAAAATTAAAGAAAGAGTAATAGAAAAGGAAAACTAATAATTTGCTGCAGTATCATTACTACGGGGGTCACATGAAAATAATTAATTGGAAATATGAGAGTTTTGGCCCCCTTCACACTAGCGTTTCTCAACGCCGCGTTGGAAATACTGCTCATGGCAAAAAGTTTAGTTGCGATTAATTTTAACGGAGCTCTTCACACTTGCGTTAGAAAAATTGGTGACCGGACAACTCGCCGCCGGACAATTCGCCGCGGATGATTTGCTGTGAGGACAACTCGCCGTGAGGACAATTCGCCGCTAGGACAATTCGCCGCCAAAACAACTTTATATGTTTTACAGCCGTATACACCATTTATTTATAAAAAATATTTTAAATATAAGCTGCGTGTTGTAAATTAATCATCAAATTTTCTTAGTAGTATTTGGAAATGTTTTCTTTTCCATTTCAAAAGTTAAATATAATGTTTTTTTAAATTATTATACAAACATAGTGTGTGTTGTAAATTAACAATAAAATTTTCTTCGTTCTATTTGAAAGTATTTAGCAAAAAAAATTTTTGTTAGTGGAAAGAAAACGAGTTCAGGTGTCTTAATACGTTTAATGACTTATCAAAATTACTTTAGTTTAAAACAAGTACATTAGTGCAAATAAAAGGTTATTCAACTACAATGTCTTAGATTTTTGTCTAAGATAGGCTAATGATTTACATTTACTATCACTCTTCATTTTCCTCTTCTATTCGTGAGTGCAGTCACCAGTGCTTGTGTTCCTTTTCATATTATTCTTTGGTAAGTGATTGCATCCATAAAGTAGCTTTTCTACATTCATGAGCATTGTCACAACTAGTGGTTGGTGCCTTTGTTCAAGGAGTTATTTTGATTTCTGACTTTTTCTTCCTGTCCCTTGTACTTATTTTCCTTTTGACGTCAACTAGAACGCCCTTCGTTTCAAAACAGACGTTAAATACTTCTAAATTTATATTAATAGCTCTAATATTTTTTGTGGCCTGAAATATTCTAACAGATATAACAAAAGAAACTAATTAATTGAAACAATAATATTTGTCAACTACTGTTTCACGTCAGTATTGAGCGTATAGAAACAAATCAATGTTCAAATTTATTATATTTTTAAATATATATAAATCATGTATACGTCGGCAAAACATAAATCACCGGCGAGTTGTCCTGGCGGCGAGTTGTCCTCACGGCGAATTGTCCACGGCGAGTTGTCCGGCGGCGAGTTGTCCTAGAACCGAAAAATTGCTGCAATTTTTCTAACGCAAGTGTGAAGAGCTCCGTTAAAATTAATTGCAGATAAACTTTTTGCCATGAGCAGTATTTCTAACGCCGCGTTGAGAAACGCAAGTGTGAAGGGGGCCTCATATCTGGTTCGTTATCTTTACCAGCTTCATTTCTGGTCCGTTAACTTTATTTGCTCCATAATCTATTCCTATTATGTATATTTTCTTTAACCTTCCATAAAATGGCCATTAGTTTTCTAAAAACTAATGGCCATTCATGGCAGACTAAAGAATATTTGTTCACTATATAGGCTAGTTATTACGTCTCAGACTCACAACATTTCAATAAATGTTGTGTGGTAAGTCTCGCTTTTATTTTTCTTGATATAGAAAATATTTTAAGAGTTAATTTGGCTGATCGTTTTCAGTTAAGGTGTTTTCTTCATAACTTATGCAGGTGGGATAGATTAATAATAATGATATGGTAAATAACGTATGATACTTATCATACAATTATTTTTAATCTATTTCACCACCGTAAGGTATGGTGAAAACAGTTGAAAACTGAAAACGACTAACCAAATTACCAAAGTTACTCCTAAAATATTTCTAGGAGTTCTATACTCATTCGTTTGTTGTAAGTGAGAGATGTAATAAGAAGTTGTAGTTTATAATAGACTTCAGAGTATATAAACACAGTTGCCAATTGATTGGCTCCTCTTCAGGTACTCAAGTCTTGCCAACAACAGCCTCCTGATCAGCAGAGTCAGTTCCAAAGACTCGGGACTGTACACTTGTACTGCTGCAGATGAGAGTGGACAGAGAGCAGCGGGGGATGTGCTACTAACTATCATACGTGAGAGTAGCTAAATAATTAGTAGCATTACTTTGTCAAATCTGGTGGTGAAGTCTTAGAGAGAAACTTGTTTAATATTCCCTTTCGAATTGAATTACGAACTGTAATACATGCTAATGTCAAATCAATTTTATTCGTATATTCTGGTTCAGTAGCTCTATTCGAAATAAAGTTCGATTTGTTGGATTCTAAATTATTTCTCGGTTCAATGGCTCTTTATTTACTTTATTTCAGGACCTCCAAAGATCGGTAGATCTAACTTCTTGAATGACCAGGAGGAAGGTCTTCGCAACCAGTTGAACTGTATGGTCACTTCTGGAGATTTACCGATGACGGTCACTTGGCTCAAAGATGGCGGACACTTGCCCCATGACCCGGACATGAGTGTCAAGCAAACCAGCGAGTTCTCTTCTGTAAGCATTTACTTCATCAATTATATAGGAATAGATATACAGCAAAACTCCTGAGTCATGAAGTTCTGAGTTATAAAGCAAGCACTCGAGTAATGAAGGATCTGAATTATGAACTATAATTGAGATATGAAGTATTTTCAATGTTCAAATTATAGAAAATTACACGTGTCAAGAATTTAGTCATAGTTATCCCTCAATGACCTTTTTTCTAAGATTTTAATCATAGAAAACTATCTAGTGCACCCGAGATATGAAGTGCCTTTGAGTTATGAAGGAACCAATACTTCATAACTTAGGAGTTTCACTGAAGCGTTGATTAAATTATTTAATCCGATAGTGCAATAACTAAATTATACTTTCTTGTCTCTGAAATTTAGGTGATAGTGTTTCACAAACTGTCAGAGCGGCACTCAGGGTCCTACACCTGCCTTGTCACCAACTCTGCTGGATCTGTCAATATGACTGACAACCTGGAAGTTAAAGTAAGTCTCCCGCTCACTTAAATTGTTCGATATTACTAATACATTGTATTTATTAGTTATGGAACAATTAAATAGGTCAATTTATCTCATATAATCGGAACACAATATTAAATAGCTTCTTCTAAAAGTATATAATTCTTAGGCATTACCAACATCAATTAAAAGATAGTCCAGACTATACTCTATGTCTTTGCTACTGTTTCATCACCGCAGGTTTCACCCCGGTGGATCGTAGAGCCCCAGGGGCAACACGCTGTGGTGGGAGATGTCATTTCCCTCCACTGTCAAAGTAGGGGAGTGCCTCTACCGGCCACCACCTGGATGAAAGCTGAAGGTACCTCATCATTACGAAGTATTTCTTATAAATCTTCACTTTTAACAATCAATTTTCAAAATGTTTAATCAAAGATATACAATATCTACTAAAAACACTTGCATCAAACTGGTACTCTTATATTGTTGATAATTTAATATTCAACATTTTTGTAGAATTTCAATAAAAAATAAAAAATACATTATCTCAATATCCCATTTTTTAAGGGGCAAAACCTGCGAATTTCCAGCCGCTGTCCCTCTCCATCGCTCCCGGCAGCCTCATTCAGGCTCCCAATGGTACCTTGGTGTTCCCATCGGTCACCAAAGATGACTCCGGATGGTACCTTTGCCAAGCTAGCAATGGGGTGGGGCATCCCATCTCTAAATACGTGCAACTCACTGTCAATGGTGAGTTTGTGGCTAGAAATGTAGAGAAAAAGTGTATAGCTTCTATTTGTTGTATCTTATACATTTTGGATAAGCTAGTGTAATTACCAATTAAAAGAAATATTACTTTGAAACTCTTTGTTGGTGGTGAGATTTATAAATGCCAACGACAATGTTGTGACACATTTTGTTTATTCATATTTGAATAATTTATTTATAATTCAAAAATTAATAAATGGATACAGTTTTATTTGACTGTACGTATAATAGTTAATGTTGTAATATGAAATACAAAAAAACATTCACTGGGACTTTAGTATTGAATGCAAGACTAAAATTAATACTCAATATATTTCTAATCAGTGTAGAAATTTCCTCATTTTCCAGCTGGCGCCAAAATACTAACTCCTGGTGATCAGCTGACAGGTCACTCTGGAGAATTAGTGAGATTCACCTGTCAGGCGACTGGTGACTCACCCCTGGCGATAACCTGGCGGAGATCTGGCGTTTTACTGACAGAAACTAACCGGCAAGTGTAATCTTTTTACAACTCTGACGATATACCATTTGTAGTTTAATTCTGACTTTTGAAATTTCTCACACAGTGTTGCCATAACGGAACAAGCTACGTCAGACGGCATTTCCTCAGTGGTTTCTATCGCTAGACTCTCTTCGGCAGACGCGGGCCAGTATCGCTGCATCGCTTCTAATGCCCACGCTTCGGATGAGGGGGTCTTCACCTTACAGATATTAGGTGAGAACAAATTATCAGACACAAAAGTGTGATCCCTGGGGTTGTGAAAATACGCTTTTAGAATCATAGATCTCAAAACTACAATAGAAGGAGAAAATAAAACTGTATTGTATTGTTCTAAACCAGCGGTATATAGTATTTGATACCATTTCCTTTCGTTTCGTCTATAATATTCTTAAGATCTATGATTCAAGAAAGCATATTGTAACAGCCCTAGTAATCACATTTTCTATTAATTTAATAATGAAACAGATATAAATAGTATCACTGCAAATTATATCATTTTGCTTTCAGTTACATTAATTTCTTTCTGTCCACGAAGCCTCTAAATATTTTCCCTTTGCCAGAGCCCCCCAGTTCTCCCGAGAACATCAGCCTTGCAGACCTGAGCAGTCGCAGCGTTACAGTGGGGTGGGACCTCGTGCAACCCATGGCTGTGACTTTGCAGTACAAAGGTAATGACTGTAATCGGATGCTTTTAGAATTATGGTGACCGATCAAAGGAGATGGTTAATTTTGGTCTTACATAAGTAAGAAATAATCTTGAAAAAACTTACTTTAATTTATATTACTTTGTGCAGCATATTTCAAGTATGGTAACCAATGTTAAAAGTTCACTCAAGTCTAAATTTGTACTTTGATATCCATTGAAACAAATTCGAAAATTAAGAATTGTTAATTTTCATGGTTTGCAGAACAGACGGTCATTTTACTTCGAAGTAACTAACAATTATGGTCTATACACAGCTCTGAGAGGTCACTCTTCCTTTAGCGACTGGTTTAACATGACCGTGTCGCAATGGAGTCAGGAACATCGACTAACAGAGTTGCTACCGAACACTCCCTACCACCTCAGAATGTTCGCACACAATCAGTTGGGAACGTCACTGCCCTCTAAACAGATGCGATTCACAACATTGCAAGAAGGTGATGGAATAGAATGGTTTTTAAATAAATTCTAATGATTATATGATGAAAAATTGTTTAGTATAAGCTGACGGAAATGTATACATGTTATTTTTGCAGCTCCATCGGGTTCTCCCGAAGAAGTTAAAGTTATTCCTCTAGAGCCCGAATCGTTGCATTTGAAGTGGTGGTCTCCGCCAGCTTCTTCTACCAATGGCGATCTAAGGGGCTATATTCTTGTGCTGAGGCAGCAGAATCTGCGCAGTGAGACTGTCAAGATCACAAGACCTGTTACGGTTGGTGAGTGAACTTGATTAATGCTAATGTACACACACTTGTTATTATTCGAGTTATTCTCTAAAACAATGCCTGTGAGCAACAATTTATTGAAGTTCTTTGATGGTCTGAATAATTAGGTGCAAGATCATTCGAACAGTACACTGTGAGGGGTCTTCATCCTGGTACTCTTTATGAAGTAGCCATTGGAGCCTTCAACAACGCTGGAGTAGGACCTTTATCCACACCTAGAATCATACGAGCTACTTTGCACTCAGGTAAACACTCCAATATTAGATAAATTCTTATTCGAATTTTTAACCCAGATAAGAAATACATAATATTATAGATAATTTTCTCCAAACCGAAATGAAAATTCTTAATAAAGAGTCATTATTTTGATAGCTCCTAGGTGCCCGCCAACTGGTGTTACCTGCAGAGGAACTGGCCCTAGTTCAATCAGAGTGTCATGGGATCCACCGGCACCTCCTTGCTCCTCTTCTGTCATCCATGGCTACACTCTTAGTCTCACACCAACCGATCACTCCATTGGCAACATCAAAGGTAAGCAGATTCATCACTTATATACTTATAGGTTAATATTCACATTCTTATTTTTCAAGTTTATTGCAGTTTTGGAGGAAAGCGTTACGACGATGGCATTTCGGTCTGGGAAATTCGGTTTGAGAACTTTCAGTCTCGGAATATATTTAGATATAATATATGTATATGATATATTTATAAATAAATGAAGATTATTTTGAAATTCTTAACTTTAATGGCCGTTATGTAGTTTGTTGTATCCGTTAGTTACGACTGTACTCTACAACTAGTAGATATTTAGATTGTTTGGATAAATAACCAACTATAACCTCATCATTTTTCTCTTAAATTCGTGAGTGCAGTGCTCCGGTGATAAAAGCTTTGTATTTTTTCAAAGGCTTTTAACTGTTTTTTACCGATAAGCTTTTCAGCATCCATGATCGTTATATCCAAATGCTGATAGGTTTTTATGTTCTTGGAGCCACACTCTTGTGTGACAACTTCTTCAAATTCCCGTATACTTTAATGTCCCTCTAAAACTTCTAGTCTGAAGCATGCGTTAAGCACGTACTTAATCAATATTCTTCCCAATCATGTATATATTAATTATCTATCAAAGATTCTTTCTATTCAATTGACAGGTGAAACAGTGTCCGAGTTCACCACGAATCTTGAGAAAAGTGTTGCAGGTTTACAGACAGCAGCCAACATCAGCGTTAGAGTTCGGGCTTACAATGGACAGGGATTGAGTCTTCCCTCTCAGATAGTATACTGCAACACACATTATGGAAGTGAGTTGAATGTACCAACACTGAGAAAAAGTGTAATTTGACTTACATTAAGGTGCACAAATTATATTTACCTAGTAATTGGTGTGGATAAACATTGGCTTTTTTATTTTAAAGTCATTTGACATGCAATTAAATTTAACTTCCGTACAATGTTTTCGTGTCAATGCACATGTACATAAGGACAATTAAATTAATATGATGAAATGAATATACATTTTTCTTCGTCATATTCTTTGATTTTCCGTTCTAAACAAATGTTTAACTTTACGCTTTATGCCCTAAGATCTAAGGCGACATATAAATATTGTGATCTATTTTGCGCGTTTTTATTTTTTTAATTCTTTTGAGATAATTTCCTTATACTTTCATTTCTTTCTCAATTGTGATTATTTTATTGTCTAATATGCTCTATTTATCTACATGTTACAAGAATATCTCTAATATTCTCGTGTTTACACTCAAATTTTCCCATCAGTCCCGAGTGCCCCGGTGAAGCTGAGGGCGATATCCACAGGAGTGTCGTCCATTGTGGCGTCCTGGTCTGCGCCCCTGAGGCAGCATGGCCCCTTGCTCCACTACACAGTCTACATCAGACCTAGGGACAAAGTTAGTACATTAGCTTTGTGACAATATGCTTTTAAGTTTATAAATCTTAAGAATATCATAAACGAGACGAAATGAATGATATCGCATACTATATACCGCTGCTTTAGAACCATTCAATGTTGTTTAACCATTTAACGCCCAACGTCCTCTGGAGAGGACAATAGAAAAACATCAAATAATGTCTTAATTTGTTCCGTATAATCATATTCTAGCAGTAAGAAGAGTATAAAATAAATCAAAGCTATGCCACATAATAATTTGAGATTTTAAACAACTCAAATTTCTTCCCAAAGTGCATTTGACTTTAAAAAAAAAGTTATTTTTTTTTAATATTTCTTCTTAAGAAGGTTAACTATCTAACATTGATCTGTAAAAAAAATTGGCCTACAATAAGTCTTGGGCGTTAGAGTGTTAATTATCTCAGTCTACAATATTTTCAGGATCTATGATTTTAACAGCATATCGTCACAACCCTGGTGATAAGTATTTCATTATAAATATAATAAACTCTCAATAATGCATTGGCTGACCTACAGTAAAGTTACCTGTGCTTTGAATTAATATTTTTTTAATTCTATAATATTAAATTCAGTTTGGAATAAGTTTACGAGACAACTATTTTTCTATCTATTTTGAAAAAAGTTTAGTCTGAGGTACAATACTGATGCAGTTACGGTTTTAGTGGAGGGTATTTAAGAAATAAAGTATATTATAATTCACCGGAAAACATCAACTATTTACGGAAAAAAATGATGCATGAAGCCAATTTACTCAAAAAAAAATCCTCAGCTGATCAAGAGGGTCATTAGGATCGCTTGTATGTTGACAGAAATGGTGTCAGGTGGAGAGAAATGGTGTTTAGAGCATCTTTAGGGAATATTTTTTTTTTTTAATTTTGAAAGATTTATGTATATTATTTATTTGATTTCGTTTCATGTAACCTTCATTAAGATGAATTAGATTAAAATATCTTTTTCAAACATAGGTAAATAGTTGCTTCATATTTTTTTTTAAACTGAATTATGTATCATAGCATTCAGGAAATACCAATTTAAAGTACGGTAAAGTTTTGTTGGTCTCCCGGTATATATTGCATACCATCTTGCAATTTTGAATCACTATCAGTTGCATCTTTTTTGATTACTCCTGAGGTAAAGAATGAAATTCTTAACAGAAATGTTTCAGAATTCAGCCTGTAGCGAATATTTGAAATTACCTTTAACAATAGGATTTCTAGATAAGATTGAAATGCAGCGAAGGAAGATATGTACTTTATTATGCATCATCAATAATAATAAAAGTAATAATAGTGATAATATAAAGTCAATTGACAATAACTAAAACAAAGCAGAGATGTACCACTTCCTTTCAGATTTCAAAGACATTTTAAAATTATATATTTATTGTGAATTCAATGAAATCATAATCATTTTATTCATTACCTATATCTTTTTGTTAGATGCATTATTCCTAAATGTCTCCCCTATCCTCTACAGGCTGCTCAAAGACATTTGGTCACAGCGACCAATATAGACTCAACCTGGCAGGATTTCACGGACCTACAAATGAATTTACCTCTGCAGGTAATTAGACCTCTAGATTGTTTTTAAAGACTACAGATTTACATTAAAAAACAAATTCACCTTAAATGTTTTTTTTTTAAATTGTTAATAATTATATCCTGGCGATTGGACGGAGTTGTGATCTGGGTTAGAAAACTAAATCTTTAATTTTAAAGATGATCAGAATAAACACGTTTTTTATATTAAATTATTCGAGCAATTATTCGGCAAATAATAATAATAAAAATAATAATAAACAATTCTTGTTATTGTAAACCTGTAAATAAATGTATTTTTTTCATCAGATTTGGGTAACTGCCACGACTTCTGCAGGGGAAGGTCCTCCCTCTCCGTTAGTGACTCTAAGGCCTCACCACTCCTCTTCCCAAGCCCCACTGATCCTCACTGGGGAGAGGGTATGGAGGGTAACCCAGGGGAGTGGCCTCACACTGGGGTGTCGCAGAATTGGGTCTCCTGAGCCACGGGTAGAGTGGATGAAGACCACCAGTGAGATTAGGGAGAGTTCTGGTGTGGGGGGAAGAGTGGGGGTGGTTAGTGCTAACGGGGGAAGATCGAAGGAACAGATTCTTCCTGGTGGAGACTTACATGTCTCAGGTAAAGGAAACCTATCTACGTACTTAACACTATATGTATGTCATAATGTTAGTTTTAAAGCAACAATCATCAATATCATTATTCAAACTCAGTTGCACAGTGTGCTTTGAAGCAACAATGACAACATTTTTTTATTTGATATTTAATGATAAGCATAATATTATCATTTAAGGACCTTTTTGGACCTATTTTACTAATAAATGTATGCCATAAAGGGTTAACGAAATACTTGTAATATAATAAAAATGTACCTTTAATTCATTCGATATTATCCCTCAATAAGATAAGTGTCGTTTAAAATATATAAAGATGATATTATATGTGTTAATTAGGAAGATTGGTTGAATTAATTCATTCAATTCATATACAAGTACCGCTATGAATATTAGGTTTTTATCTCTATAAAAAGCCTGTATTTTACGCATATATCATGCCACTTTTAAGTGAGTTTGTCTGATATAATTAAGTTCTAATTGTTAATTTCAGATATTGAGTTGCCCAGTAACTACAGTTGTCACGCCAGGAACCTCATGGGGGTGGACCACATCACCCACATGGTCCTGGTAACCTCTCAGCCATCCATCCCTACTCTGTCAGTGATTCAGTCCACCCATTCCTCTATCAACATATCCATCCACTCTCCATCCGATGGGGGTGCTCCTATTTTGGGTAAGACTCACTGGAAAACAGCATACGAAACACTTGAGTTATGAAGTATTGGTTCCTTCAACTCAGAGCCACTTCATATCACGGGTGCAATAGATAGTTTTCTATGATTAAAATTATAGTCATTGAAGGATAACTATCACATCATTCTTGGCTCATATTATTTTTTTATAATTTAAACATAGAAAACTATATCATAACTCAGCGAATTTAATAATTCAGGTCCCCCATTACTCGAGTGGTTCATAACTCAGAACTTCATAACTCAGGAGTTTACTGAAGTTAGTTCAAAGTTTGACACTCTATAATTATATCCTCCAGGTCACACTCTGTACTTCCGTCTTCCTTCTGGCTCATGGGAGGAAATTTCGGTAACTCCTAATGGTCCTGAGAGCCCCAGTACCGTTCTTCTGTCTTCCTTACCGTGTGGAACAGCTGTGCATATCTATGGAACCTCATGGAACAGGTGCAATGTTTTGAGATGTCATTATAAAATTTAGTTATATAAGAGGTAGTGTGAAGAACGTACAATCTAAGTAATAAGCAATATTCAAAAGTATCTCTCAATATATCAGAGTAAAACTACCTCAATATTGTCGCAATGAGAGAGTTTGCAATAATGCACATGTCTATTATTATTTATAGTTATAAACAAATGAATATCATAATGAACACTTTTTGACCAGGTTGTGCTGTCATTTAATACCCTAGAGTTAATTTTATAATTTCATTGCATATGGTAACACATTGCATATGGTAACTCATTGCATATGGATTGGTAACTCATTGCATATGGATTGGTAACTCATTGCATATGGTAACTCATTGCATATGGATTGGTAACTCATTGCATATGGATTGGTAACTCATTGCATATGGATTGGTAACTCATTGCATATGGTAACTCATTGCATATGGATTGGTAACTCATTGCATATGGTAACTCATTGCATATGGATTGGTAACTCATTGCATATGGTAACTCATTGCATATGGATTGGTAACTCATTGCATATGGTAACTCATTGCATATGGATTGGTAACTCATTGCATATGGTAACTCATTGCATATGGATTGGTAACTCATTGCATATGGATTGGTAACTCATTGCATATGGTAACTCATTGCATATGGATTGGTAACTCATTGCATATGGATTGGTAACTCATTGCATATGGATTGGTAACTCATTGCATATGGTAACTCATTGCATATGGATTGGTAACTCATTGCATATGGTAACTCATTGCATATGGATTGGTAACTCATTGCATATGGTAACTCATTGCATATGGATTGGTAACTCATTGCATATGGTAACTCATTGCATATGGATTGGTAACTCATTGCATATGGTAACTCATTGCATATGGATTGGTAACTCATTGCATATGGTAACTCATTGCATATGGATTGGTAACTCATTGCATATGGTAACTCATTGCATATGGATTGGTAACTCATTGCATATGGATTGGTAACTCATTGCATATGGATTGGTAACTCATTGCATATGGTAACTCATTGCATATGGATTGGTAACTCATTGCATATGGTAACTCATTGCATATGGATTGGTAACTCATTGCATATGGATTGGTAACTCATTGCATATGGATTGGTAACTCATTGCATATGGATTGGTAACTCATTGCATATGGATTGGTAACTCATTGCATATGGATTGGTAACTCATTGCATATGGTAACTCATTGCATATGGATTGGTAACTCATTGCATATGGTAACTCATTGCATATGGATTGGTAACTCATTGCATATGGTAACTCATTGCATATGGATTGGTAACTCATTGCATATGGTAACTCATTGCATATGGATTGGTAACTCATTGCATATGGTAACTCATTGCATATGGATTGGTAACTCATTGCATATGGTAACTCATTGCATATGGATTGGTAACTCATTGCATATGGATTGGTAACTCATTGCATATGGTAACTCATTGCATATGGATTGGTAACTCATTGCATATGGTAACTCATTGCATATGGATTGGTAACTAATTGCATATGGTAACTCATTGCATATGGATTGGTAACTCATTGCATATGGATTGGTAACTCATTGCATATGGATTGGTAACTCATTGCATATGGTAACTCATTGCATATGGATTGGTAACTCATTGCATATGGTAACTCATTGCATATGGATTGGTAACTCATTGCATATGGATTGGTAACTCATTGCATATGGTAACTCATTGCATATGGATTGGTAACTCATTGCATATGGTAACTCACTGCATATGGTAACTAATAGTTTTTACCACCAGATATGGTACCTCTTCAGCCAGTGCGGTACTGGATGCCAGCACCAAAGGTGACCCTCCTGCCAGACCCCAAGCGTCTCAAATCATCCTAATGAACGACACTTGTCTCACCCTCAGTCTCTACAATTGGCCTGAGAGGGGATGTCCTGTAACATCGTGGAAGGTGAGCCTTGCTGTGTTAAACTCATACTCACAAATATCCTCCATTTCGAAAGAAGATGGAGAATAAAACTTTACAGAAGAGAATCAAAATAGATGAGAACTTTTTCAAAGATATGGCGAAGTCTGTTAATCTACTTCTTGTGGGTTGTTTAATTTATACCGAAAAATCTTTCAATTAGTTGATATTATCCTAGAAAAAATATATCATTCGATTTTATCCACAATGAATGGCAGTGATAAGTTTAGAAAAAGAAATGTATATTTAATTGATATCATGTAATAGACTTGATATGAATAGAACAATTATATATATTTCATTCACATCAATTTTATTAAGATAATTTGAGTTCATGTCATGTCATTGAATGAGACTCATAATCAGAAATGTAAAAGATATCGATCTATATTTGTAGATAACATAATCATTTCTTAGATATCCCTTTAAATAATTATACGGCTAAATCTTGTATTATGAAAGCTTTAAGTTCTTCATTATTCTATAAAGTTATTTATCTTTACATGAAGGTGGAACAACAGTTAGAACAAACGAAGAGCCGAGACTGGCAAGTTATCCAGTCTCCCGTTCTTCGCTCCTCTCAAGATTTTGGTCTGTGTGATCTTACATCTGGCAGGCACTACTTGTTCAAAATCACAGCGCAATCTGAAGCCGGAGCCGTGGCTCTCATGTACAGAGTATCTCTCGGCCACAATCGAACTGATGGTAAATAATAGTGTATAAACAATCTTATGATAATCACTCGTACTTTCCTATGTTAGAAAATTAGTACACAACAACAATGCAGCCATATATATCCATAGAAAACGATAGGGAGAATTGATTCTCCATTTCAATCAACTAAAATAACTCATTTTTTCCTTTAGGAATTCTTATTTTCAAAATAACAGAATTTATTCCATGTGTTTATTCTATTTAATAATTATTTACTATATTATTAACTAGTGCTAAATTATGGTAAATATCGAATTATTATGCATATTTTTGTGGAATCAAAATAGGAGTATTGCGTAAAAATTGATAATTATCATCTGTATGTATATTTTTTACTAATTTTTCTGAATTAATAAAATTACACTTGGTCAGTTAAAACAGTTTTTTATTATTAATTATTCATTTTTGTTTAATTAAAAAGACATTATTTTTCCATTTAAAAATTTCATTAAAAAAATCCTTATTTACTTCTTTGTTATCGTAGATGGCTTCGCTACAAAAAGTTTCATCCGCGAGATAACACTCTCCAGCGCTATGAGCGAAGAAGCAACCGTCAGCGCCCACATCATTGCCGGAGTCCTGAGTGCAGTTCTGCTCTCTATAGCTTTCTTGATATGCGTCTGCGTGGCCATCTCAAGAAAAGACATCTTCATCGGAAGCTCCAATCGTCACAATAGCTCCACTGATGTTGACACCAAGGAGAAGATTTACACCTCCATCAGAAGTGGCCACGAGAGAAATGACTCTCACTCCACTCCCATCAAGCGATCAAAGAGTCAGAGCGCTGCGTCCTTGGCCTCCCATCCTTCCGTGCCAGATGAAGGATATGAAATATATCCATATGCCACATTCGGGTTAGCATCTTAGTTTTAGGTGACTTCTGAACATATTATTTACGCTAATTAATTGCTAATAATAAGTGATAGAGGTAAATAGTATAGTCAATTCTATCATTTTAAATACTTACCAAGTCTTCCAGTTATATGTAGAAGACACGTCAGAAAAATTCGTTCATTTTGAATGCTTTGTACTATTTTCATTGGAGAGTCTTCTTAAACAAGTAAATAATCTTTCAAGCTAAATCTAATTATGATACTGCCGTCTCTTTCCAGAGTTCACAACATGATGGAGGACAACCAAGGTACTCTGCAGTATGGTCTCACGCACTCGCAGAGTACAATGCCCAGGGACTGCCTGGAGGGAACCTTGCCTATCACCTCTGAGGAAATGGCCCACCATCAGCCTCCTGCAGGATGGAGGGAAACAGGTGAAGGCAACTTTACGTTGAAAATAAAGAAGTACCTAGTCAATAATTGTCAAAAACCGGTATGTCAAAACAATCTTTTCAAAGCAGATACATTGCAACTATTGAGTAAAGCCAATTTCTCCTTCTTCTCAATTTCATCAAATAACAATCCAAAAAATCCAGAGTTTTCGAACTATTAATTTTTAACCATAATTTGAGAAATAGAAAATTTCTATCGATTTGCTCTCCTCAATACTGACAAAAACTTAAAAAGAGAATTCCGCTGTACATTTTCACAGTACATTTCTAGCTACTGCATGATCGAAGTTAAAAGTTTTCAATCCCATCAGATGTGAGTTTCGTTCCTGCCAATGAATCTTCCTCCACTGAAGATGGTAATTATGGTAAAATATCTCTGGCTAGACCGAGGATGGTAGAGAAAGGAGGACGGGACTGTGAGATGTGGGTGCAGTTAGAGAAGGAGAATCTCCCCACTAAAAAAATACCTGCTGGTGGGTTTCTATATCTAAAAATCATTCTTTAGATTCTTTATTTAAAGTCTCTAAGTGACTAGTAAAATCTAAAAATAAAAACATATATAAGTTTATTCATATTTTGTAGTACTTGCAAAAATATTATACAACAATAAGATACATATACTACTCTCGCAAATTTCTGATTAAAAAGTCTTTATGCTGCCATCTAGTTTTGAAAGCGGGAAATAGAATTGAAATGTAGTAAGGATATTGAAGTATTTTGTGTACGTGACGTCATAACAGCAATACTCTAAAGCCGGGTTTTGACTGAGGCAACACAAGCAACATGTAGCATGCAACTTTACTGTCTTTCAACAAGAATGTAGCATGCGACTTTCAACAAAGAGACACGAAGCATGCAGCAAGGAAACACCTTCGTTGCTTGTAGCATGCTGCATGCTCTGTTGCCTGTTGCTTGCTACAAAACCATTTCAACCAGTTCAACAAAAACGAAACCAGATTCCAAACATTGAGCGCAAATGCGATCAACTGAAACATGGAATAGAGGGTTCAGAAAAATACTAATGTGAAGATAGTGGAATATTATCGGATGAATAAGATATTTTCATTTGCATAAGGCCATTTTATTTTGTTTAATATTTAATATTATAATTTAAATATTATATTAACAATAAAAATTCTTCGCATAAGGAATATCACATATTTTTATTTATAAGAGCTTTCTCTATATAATGATATAAATATATAAAAAACAAAGATTTAATTATATTATTTATTTCATTAAATAAATAAAATAGTTCTGTATTATTTATACTCCACACTGTGACTATGAATATTGAATAATCTCTAACGTTTTTATATTCGCGAATACTGTAGTATGTCATTGACCATTTTCTAATCCAAATTTTTAAACAAAGAAAATGCGACATAGTTTGGCATAACTAAAGAAATATTTTGTCATCAATACTATAAAAATTCTCTTCGTTGCCTGCAACAAAAATCCTTCCCACCAGTGGTGGGAAGCCGTTCAACGCTAGGCAACAAATTAAATCTTGCCGCTTGCGGCAGGCATTAAGGCAACGTGTAACCACGTGCAGCATGCTACGCAGCCGCATGCTACACGTTGCTTTATGTTGAACTGGTTGAAATGCATTTTGCCCGTGCGGCAATATAGCATGCTGCGTGTTGCCAAAATGTTGCCTCAGTGGAAACCAGGCTTTAGAATACATAATGTTTATAGTAGTGACAATTGAATGATTTTTGACCGTGACGTAATCAAGGCAACAAATTATCTAAATTAGGGATTAGCAGTTAAAATGACTGAATAACTGATTTTTGATAATATCAATTATTGACAGTTTTTTTATAGTTTTACATTCTTCAATTTTGTTAAATAATGTTTTAGATAATTGCTATTATGACGTCACGCACAGAATCTGCGTCCATTGTCCTTCCTATATTTCAATTCTATTTACCTCTTTGAAACCCAGATGGCACCACAAAGACCTTTTGAAACAGAAATTTGTGAGAGTAGTGTGTCTTATTGTTGTAAAAATATCTTTGGCGCTATACGGTGTTAAAGTTAAAACAATATTTTCTATTTATTAAAAAGAATACAATTAGGGTCTAGAGCATTTATGGACCGTAATAAATTCGAGACATGCCTCGCTATTACTACAGATTTTATAAGAACGGGGTGCAGTAAAAGCGAGGCCTGCCTGTACAGGGTGGCGCTAAAAAAAGGAAACCCATTTTCAAAGTAGTTTATTTTACAAACTATCAAAGCTAGAAAATTTCTAAAAACGCAGTTTTATTAGTTTGATTTTTTTGCATCTAGCTCGATAATCTGTTAAGAATTACGACAAAAATTAATCATTCTACAGCGAATTGAAAAAAGGTACCTAAAAATGGCTTGCGGAGCACGAAATATATGAAAAAAAAATCATGAGAGGTATACTTCATTTTATATGGATGTAAGAACATTAAATTCTACTATTTTTTTGTAACAAATAAGAGAAAATAAAACAATTAATTACCATTTAAAAGTTGTTTTTTGAAGCTAAAATTGATATCTTTATCGCCATTAATTTTTGTAACCTATTCGATACCCTCAAAATGCAGCTTTCAAAAGAACAGTGTTTTTGTTGTGACAATTTTTTTTAAACACCGGAAACTTTACGCAGGTTCAACCACAATTTGAACATTGATTCCGGAAAGATTTCCACCAACTATAAAACCATATTGACAAATGTTAATGAGTTCAAAACTGAAGAAACCACTTTAAATTTGAACAAAAAGTGATCATGTCGCAGGAGAAAAGAATGAACACATGAAAACATTAATCTTTTTCATGAACAGCATATTGATAATACAAAAATATAAATCAAATGTTAAGAATTAGATATCATTTAAGACACATTTCACTAAATTGTTAAACACGATTTGAAATATCATCCTTTGAAGAAGCATGTAAAGCTCGAACTCTTAGAACTGATTTACCGCACCGTCTAAATTTTGCAAAATGGTTTCTGCAAAAAAGTGCACATTTTGTAGGAGATTTCGTGATTGGTGATGAAGATGTGTTTCCATGAATGGTAGAGTCAATAACCAAAACGTTAATTGAATGAAAAATTCTAGGATTAAATTTTTACTACTACCATATGGAAGTAAATTATTCCTATTATTAATTTTTTTGCGTATTTCGTGCTTGCGCAATGCGCAAGCCATTTTTAGGTACCTTTTTTTAACTCGCTGCAGGATGTTCAATTTTTATCGTAACTCTTAACAGATTTCTAGATAGATGCAAAAAAAGTAAACGAATATAACTGTGTTTTGTTTTAATTTCTAGCTTTGATAGTTTGTGAAATAAACTAATTTGAAAATGGGTTTCCTATTTTTTTGCGCCACCCTGTATATCATTGAAAAAGTATTCAGTTTTATTAGGAGTAGGAGAAGAAGATTGAAATAAAAATAAAAGCAAATACGATTAATTTCTAATTAGCATCAACAAAGGGTGTATTTTACTTTAATATTGCAAAATATATAAATATTATATAATATAAAAAATTTATACACACTATAAATAATAAAGCATAAACAATTGTCAGTGAACAAAATGGCCATGCACGATACTTTTACATAGGGTTTGATGAGACTATTTCCAATATTTTCATATGTATTCATCTTTAAATCCTAATGAGTTCTAACTTCCCTATAATAATTTAAGACCTAATTTCTAATGTGGTTTCTTTTCAGATGTTCAAGACTCTTCTTCCGAGAGTTACGGAACTCGAACTCTTCACCCCATCCAAAACCAGTACCACCCCAACCAATTCCACCAGTACGCCCCAAAACACTATCTCCCCCACCAGGGGTATGGACCACACCAGCAAATGGACAAGAAACTCCACCCGAAGAGACCCCAAAGGGCCAAACTTGCCCCTCCATCCAATGCTAAGAACAGGTAGACATGTCAAAGTGGTACTTAAGAACAGGTAGACAGATCCAAATGCTACTTAAGAACATGTAGACAGATCCAAGTGGTACTTAAGAACAGGTAGACAGGTCCAAGTCGTACTTAAGAACAGGTAGACAGATCCAAGTGGTACTTAAGAACAGGTAGACAGGTCCAAATGCTACTTAAGAACATGTAGACAGATCCAAGTGGTACTTAAGAACAGGTAGACAGGTCCAAGAGCTACTTAAGAACAGGTAGACAGATCCAAGTGGTACTTAAAAACAGGTAGACAGATCCAAGTGGTACTTAAGAACAGGTAGACAGGTCCAAGTGCTACTTAAGAACAGGTAGACAGATCCAAGTGCTACTTGAGAACAGATAGATAGGTCCAAGTGGTACTTGAGAACAGGTAGACATGTCAAAGTGATACTTGAGAACAGATAGACAGGTCCAAGTGGTACTTGAGAACAGGTAGACAGGTCCAAGTGGTACTTGAGAATAGGTTGGCAGGTCCAAGTGGTACTTGAGAACAGGTAGGCAGGTCCAAGTGGTACTTGAGAACATTACACAGGTCCAAGTGGTACTTAAGAACCGGTAGACAGGTCCAAGTGGTACTTAAAAACAGGTAGACAGGTCCAAGTGGTACTTAAAAATCGGTAGACAGGTCCAAGTGCTACTTAAAAACAGGTAGACAGGTCCAAGTGCTACTTAAAAACCGGTAGACAGGTCCAAGTGGTACTTAAAAACAGGTAGACAGGTCCAAGTGGTACTTAAAAACCGGTAGACAGGTCCAAGTGTTACTTAAAAACCGGTAGACAGGTCCAAGTGCTACTTAAAAACCGGTAGACAGGTCCAAGTGGTACTTAAAAACCGGTAGACAGGTCCAAGTGGTACTTAAGAACAGGTAGACAGGTCCAAGTGGTACTTAAGAACAGGTAGACAGGTCCAAGTGCTACTTAAAAACAGGTAGGCAGACTTAAGAACAGGTAGGCAGGTCTGAGTGGTACTTTGGTAAATAAGGCCCCTTTCACACTGGCGTTTTTCTCATGCCGCATCAAAGAAAATGATGCATGCAAAAATGATACGACTAAATAAACGTATGCGTTTTGTATGTCTGCTTAGATTGGGTGTTTTTTCATGTTGCATTTTTGTTGACAAAAAACCGCCCCGTGTAACAATAGACTTGTTTTGTTTGTAAAAAGTCATTCTTGAAATTTTGCTGGAAGCAGAAAATAGATTTTCATAACTTTGAAAAAATCATGATTAATCTGTTTTGAAATATATTTTACTATTGTTATGATTACTCTCACTGCCATTTAATTATAGAATTAAAAATAAAATATATCCATTATTTGTATCAGAAAACATAATGAGTAGATCATTTTAATGAATTATTTTCAGAGTATATATTATATACTATGGTTATTAATGTGCCAAAATTATACCTCGAAATAAAAGAAATCCATGGTAATATCAAAAATATGTTATAGCATTTTTTAAATAATAAAATAACTCAATTGACTATTATAAAATATTTACAAATAAATGTTTTCCTGTTTAAAATATCGTTGTCAGTATTTCTACCAATTATATGTATATTTAAATAAGCCCAAATGGAGTTTCGTACAAATCAAATAATGTTCCGTATTTTAGTTTTACATATCATTCCAATGAAAAAATTCTTATTTAACGAGTCAATAAATTGGTTTAGTTACCCCCAAAATTGTAAAGAATTTATTCGTATTAATTTAGATTAGCGTCTAAATCTATCTAAACAATCTTATTAATATAACGCATGTATTTATTTTAAATAATGTTCCATTTTATTCGTTGTATATTGTCATTACAAAATATGATGTGATTAATTTAATGTCGTAAACAATTAAATATTTATTATATTGTAAAATGTTATAAATGGGTGTACAGTTATACAAAATAATAAAGTTTTATGAATAATGATTGCAACTAAAATAATATTTTAATACCCTTTGATTTATAGCAGATATTTTATATGGAATCATCTCAACATCAGTACGGCCCTTTTTTTATTGTACCTCACGACTGAGTCATTAGACGATATTCCACTCTCTTTTTTTTGCACTACATTATCAAAACTATTTTCTATATTGGTATTAATGTGAACTTTCATTAAGTACATTCGCTTTTAAAATTCAGAATCTGAAAACGAATTCCATATTCAGCAAATGTAGTTCAACTAAGTAGAATATTAGGAAATTAAATATCTATAGTTCTTAACGTATAATAATAATTTATTATAAAATTCGAAACATATTTTATAATATACACATAGTTTACCGTTATTATATATGCTTTATATTTATTTAGGAGAGTCACAAAATATTTTTTGAATCCTATTTCTTCTCATAAATCGAATTTCAAAACTAGTATAGTTACCCTTAAAAAGTTTTTAATGAAATTAAATATAATAATTTACACTAAAGGAGAGAAATATATATAAATAATAATATAAATTATGTACAAATATATATTCATGAATAATGTAAGAAATTTGGTGAAATTTCTTTATGCAATATTTAATTATCATCAAAATTGAACAGTTTACATTATTCTCTCAGTGGAATAAAGTCTACTGACTCGTATCAAAGTTTAGGGTAATAAAGGGTGCTTCTCTTACCTAATGAGACATCAGACGCAAGTCTGGTGGGGTATGGAACTCAAGACATACCCAGCATGTAATCTTTTGGACAGGAGGAAGTTCGGTAGACGTTAGTCCTGGACGCCTCCTAAGAAATTAATTTTCGACAGGCTAATAATTACTCAGGTAAACGTTTTCAATGAACAAAATAATTGAAGCCTTAAATTTATATCCTCTACGTTATTGAATACATAAGGAAATTATTATTCATTTAGATTTGCTATTGTTTGAATCATTTTGAAGGAAATATTCTCATGATATTAAAGATATAAAGCAATTGGAGAATTGAGGAAAAGGGTTTGAGCAACTTAATAAATTAGGTGGGGATTTGGAAAATAAATTTTGCGTTATTTACTGAATCCCAACTTGAATCGCTGTTAATCAAATATATTGAAATGCCTCCTCTTAATAATTGTAAGAATTTATCACATTTAGTGATAATTTGATAAATGATAATATTAATATATCTAGCAAGTTGAGTTGATTTCTCTGGTAACTTATTCCAATACAGTATATGTTTACTATATAGTTTACAATGGGTAGCTAATAAAATGCATTTGTCATCCAATTAGACGAACCCATGTCCGAATGGAGCTCGGAAAATTGAAGATTGCTCTTAGCTAGCATAGTTTAAATAATAAAATAAAGTTGGAATTAGAGTTGTGACAATATGATTTCAAAACCATAGATCTTAAGATTATCATAGATGTAATAAAATGGTACTTAAAACGATTAAATAGTTCAATTTTCTCAGTCTATATTTTCGGGATCTACGATTCTGAAAGCACATTGTCACAACCCTCCCGTCGCACAATTTTATCTACGAATTCTTTTTTCATTTTCTCTTTGCATATTCTTTATATAATTCTTCTAATTTAATTAGATATTCTGTTGCATATAAAAATAAGATTTATTTCAGTAGGGGTTAAAAATCTGCTTATGAACCAAAGACCTTTTCGGTGACGTCGAAAGAAAATTAAATACAAGGGAGTGGATGAAGCAGTCAGAAAGGAAAGTGATTCCATGGACAGTCACCTACCACAGTCAGTGACAATGCTCTTTAATGCAGAAAAGCTACTCCGTGATTAAAAGAACACAGGACCAATGAAACAATGTAAATAGAAGTTTATTGTATTTATATTAAAGATAGAGACGATCCAAGTAGCTCAGATGTACAGCGTTTGTATGCATTTGCCATGGAAAGTACATAGCAATTGCAGAGATTCACATAGTGACACCAAGTAGAAATTACATAGTATTTACACAAATTTACACGTTCAAATATAAACTTTAGGAATCATTTAAAAGCTACCAAAACAGTAAAGTTAACAGTTCTTGTGCAGGACATGTAAGTTAGAAGTTAAATATGAAGAACACGTCAAGAAGTAATGGATTTCCAACTGCTTTAATTTTTTAGAATATATTTTTATTTATAAGAAAGATACATTTGTTCAAAAAACTCAACAAAACGAAAATATAAAAGTACAAACGTTTAAAAAGCAGACGCGTGTTCAACTGACGGACAGAAAACTTAAAAAAGACGATAAATGAAATGGTTTCCAGGGGGAAAACAAATATTAATAGAGCAAATAAAGGAGTCCAACAGAGAGTAATTTAAATAAGTTGTCACTGGGTAAACACTATTATCGCAATAGAATTATCACCGGTCATGTGTTAAAATGTATATGGGTTTACCGTTTACACATTGAAATAACGACGAAGGTGTAAGGCAAGTTACGAATTATCGGTCGGTTCCACATTTTCGTCCATATACGAAAAAATATATGTAAGAATTATTATTTAATTTGTATTTCAATTCGTAAATTACCCTAGTGGTCGGAAATCAGTGTCCACACCTTTCGCTCTTAATATTAACAGGTAAATAATACTTGACTAACAAACTTAAAGGAATAATCAGGTAAGAGCACTGGGAGGAGCAAGCAAGTAAAGGGCCGTACACACGTAGATTTTTTTAAGTCTTTTCACCAGACTTTTTGCTAAGCTCCTCCTCTTTTTTCCACGAGAATATAAGAAAAAACTATATAATAATAATTTATTTAAGTTGGTATCCATGATACCTGCAGGTATCATGGATACCAACCAAATAAACTTTTTTTCTTATATTCTCGTGGGTAAAGTAGGAGGAGCTTAGCAAAAAGTCTGGTGGATAGACTTAAAAAACCCTACGTGTGTACGGCCCTTTACAGACTGAACATTAAGAGTCGCAACAAATAAATAGACTCTCTCTGTTCTGAATTACTCAGTCACACACCAATGTAGTTTAGAATTGCACAGGCAAAGTACAGTGCCAATTAGAAATAAAATGCCTTTAGTTACTTCTTTTGAATAGCATTTAGCGTTTGAAAATTCTTTAGCAAGTTACAGAAGGAAAATAAACTAAAAATCTCTTGGTTATTAAGACGATTTATAATTTACGATGGAAATAAATATAAAATAATCTCTTAGGATATCAAGAATTTATGGGAGTTTTAGTTAGTTATGCATGTTTAAGGTCTAATTAGTGAAGAATAAATAGTTAGGGTGATCTTGTAGTTAGATGGTTTGGTTCAAACAACTCAGACACGAAACAACACTATTAAATATCTCTTTTGACGATAACTATTGCACCAAATGACAACATTTTCCAATTGAAAAAATAGCTTTATACATTCTTCGTATATATATATACATATAAATTCATTTACAAAGTGTATATATTTAGATCTTTTGTTTTTCTTCAATTACTATTTTTATAGTGTTTTTTTCTATTCTTAGATTATTGCTACAGCAATATAGACAAAGAAGGTAAAGGTATTTACAAGACATGTGTACATTTTCTAGGTGCAGCTTATTGTTTTCTGAAGCAAGGAGCAGTAGTGGGCAACATGGGAGCAATGTTATTGTTATAGATTAGTTCATTGTATAAGATGCTACTAAGATTAATTTGTACTCTTTTAATATTACGTGCCATGCCTAGCGCTCATTGCTTCAGTAGCAGTGATACTGTGGGGGGGGGGGGGAAGCTCATCCGTGGAGGCAGAGCTCATCCGTGGAGGCGGAGCTTATTCAGAAAGAACCCCAAGAAATTAGGCACATTGTTACCAATTAACAGCAGCCAATGTTGTGAAACTAAAGAGCACTGACGATAGAGAGCTGATAAAGTGCAGTAAGACTATCAATGCATGTAATCACAGGAAGAATCAATTAATCTGTGCAACACAAACTGACGATTAAATTAAAAAAGTCCACTTTGATATTTTAATAAAAGTAATGAAAGGAATATTTAAAAAATATTAAGCAATGGTACAGTAGTAGAGCTCCTCTAAAGTGAATGTAGAGTCCTTAGTAAGAGAGCTACCACCCCATACAGTGAACAAATTTAGTTTAAACTAACATTTTATCGCAAACGAAAGAAAGTTTGTTCACTATAGCTACGGGGTAGCACTCGTACTCAGGACTAGCATTCACTATAGAGTTCTACTGAAATTACAGATGGTTTTTTACAGTTCAAAATATGTTATTATTATATTGTGAAGAAATAGCCTAATAATCATAGACATTTCTCTTCTATTAGCAAAAAGTAAGTTGATTCATTTATCGGTACTGAATTGTTATTGAAGATATTGCAGATTGAATGTTAGTGAAACTTAGAATTTTGAACTATCTAAATACACAAAAAATTGAATTAACATCTTCAAAATATTCTAAATTCATTGCAGACATCATAAAAGAATAAATATTTGGTTTAGACAGGCAAGAGAACAGTTCTCTACAATCAATAGTTAAAAGCTCTAAAACTCATCTATTAACTTAGATTTCAGAAAGAGTAAAATTCTCAAGACATAAGCTAACTTAAAAGTAGGAAACAATGAAGAAGGTACGTGTCATATTTACGTAAAATGATGAAGCTAAGACTATATTTACAGTCGATGTCCTTAGCAGTCATAGTAACTCTTACACAGAGAAAGAAGATAGAAAGAGCATTTACACGCTTTGTACAGGGAGGTGAACGAGTCACCTTAATTTGAACTTCCTTTCACTAATATCAGCATTGAAAAGAAAAAGACCTTACAACTAGTGTTCTCATACTTTGTGAAACGATTAACGAAATAGCTATAAAACAACGGCTTTAAAACTTAACCACTTCATTAAAAGCGGTGGGTTAAAATGTACATATGAACACACACGTCTATAGTCTCACTGGATCGTCAGAGACACTCAGACCGAACTCCCTCTGGAGCCTCTGCTCCAACGACTCCTCCCTCGGCCCATCCACCGGGGGTGGGGGAGGGGAACAGGGAGGGGGCAGTGGGGGAGGCGGTGGCGGGGAATAGGAAGGAGGTGGAGTGGATGGAGGAGGTGGGGTGTATGGGGGAGGGGGAGAGGATGGGGGAGGTGGTGGAGAAGGAGGAGGTGGTGGGGAGGGGGGAGGTGGTGAGGAGGGTGGAGGAGCCACTTCTTCGGGTGGGGGAGGTGGAGGAGTACTGGGAGAGGGAGGGGAGGGGGGTGAGTTGCAGGGGGTCAGATCGTCATCACTCTCCTCCTCATCAGGAGGTGGAGGAGGGGGAGGTGTGGTGCAACTGAGAGCGGGGGGATATTGGAGGGGACCTGACGTAACTCTCACAGGAGTGGAGGGACAGGAGTCCACCTCACTGTGGACACTGCGCCTCTTTCTGTACTCCAGAATGGAGAGTTTCCTCTTAATTGCTGGGCGGGGAGTGGAAGGGGGAGGAACTTCGGAGAGCGCGGGGGAGGAGGCGTGCCTATTCCCCCGTCTGCTGGGAAGATCCTCCTCGTCCAAACTACCAAGGGTTGTGAGGGGGAGATTGGAGGCCAGGCAAGGAGATATGGGAGGGGAGGAGAGGGAGGGGGATCGTCCCAAGGTGGTGAGAGGAGTCTTACCAAGAGTGGTGATGGAGGGACCGTTCTTAAGGATGGAGGGAGTGGAGTCATCCTCCAGGTGGAAGGATCTGGTGGGAGATCTGGTATATTGAGGAAGAGAATTTCTTAAGGGAGAGGAGAGTGGAGGAGATGAGGGAGGAAGGAGGGGAATATTGGGTTGTGGTGGAATGGAGGAATATTCACTTTGGCTTGAAGGAGGCAGGTAGTCAGAGTCTTCTGGAGGAGGAGATGCTGGAGGTGACTCAGTGGGGGTGAAGGGTCTCCCTCCTACAGGTGAAGAAGGGACAGGTCCTTCTGGAGTTCTGGGTCCTCTTTCGAAATCCAAAGCTAGTTCCTCTTCATCTTTAGACAGTTCCACCTTATCTTCTTTGCTATCATCTGTTTCCAAAGGAGTCTTCAGCTGAGGCAGAGAGAAGCCTTCAAAGCCAGACTCTTGACTATCCTCATCATTGAACTCTGCTGACAGGCTCCTCTCCTTTGGGGGAGAGATATCCTCAGGGGCTTCTTCCCCCTTCACTTTCTTAACATTGAGGGCCTCACTCATCCTTCTCTTGCGAGTGAGACGTTCACTCCAACTCTCATAATACTCTTCCTTTGCCTCTTCACTCTTAACCATCAACTCTTGGTCAGTTTTGACATCTGGAGCTTCCATCTTCACTTCAATGTCCTTAAAGTCTGTCTCAATGTTTTGACTTTTAGTCTCAGCCTCTGCTTTGCTGTCATTCTCCCCGTCACTCTCCTCCTTCTTGACATCACTAGCGATGTTCTCGCTAGATAGAGACTCTCTCGCAAAGCGTCTCTTCTTCAGAGGCGTGGTGAGATAGTCATTGGGAGAGTCGGGGGTGTGGACGGGACTGCTGCCCTCGTGGTGAGGCTCTTCACTGATGGCCTGTCTCAGCCACCTCTTCTTACCGAAGATACCGCCAGGAGCAGCCCCGTTCTTTTCCTGCTGGGGACTCTCGTCAACAACTGCACTAGCAACTGCTGCAGCGCATGAAGAGCGACGAGTGGGAGGAGTGGTGCGCATGTACTGCTGGGGAAGTCCTCCAGTGAAGGTGAGGGGCCTGCGGATGGACGACGCATCCTGTGGTGAGTCACACTCACTCAGCCAGTCATTCATCATACTCTTCTTAGTTTTGGGGAAGCGAGAGGATGAGTCAATGACTGGTGAGGTGTTCTCTTCAGTGCCACTCTCATGCCTCTCTTCCATCATGCTGCTGCACCTCCGTCTCTTCTTCTGAGAAGAGGGACGACTGCTGCTCTTAATGGTAAGTTTCTTCTTCTTGTTCCTGTTCTTGGTGTAGCATTCATCAGCACTGCTATCGTCCTCACTCCTTTTGCTCCCTTTGGGGACCTCAGACACCCTCCTCTTGTCCATCTCCTGCTTCCTCTGGGCCTGTCTCTCCATCATTTCGAAGGCCCTCATATAAGCAGCGATTTTCTTCTCCTCTCTGGTCATCTTCTTGAAGTCTTTCTCCTCCTTTTCAGTCTGCAGCACTTCACTGGAAGAGGAGACAGAACTCTTCTGAGTCTTACTGGGACTCTTGGGGGGATTGCTGGTGCCAGAGTGGTTCCTCAGTCTCCCCGGTACAGCCACGGCCTCCACATTAGGAGACTTCACCTCCTTCTTTGTAACAGAGGACTTGCTGTCCGATGATGAGTTTCTCTTGCGGGGGGATAAAGGCGAGAAAACTGGAGGGGGGGTCTTGAGGGTAGATGTTGTGCTGTCAACTAAGCACTCATCATCGTCAGTGCTGCTGAGTTCCCTGTTGCGACCACCAGACGATTCAGAGAGACTCCTTCTCGTGCTGGAGCGAACAGTCGGACCACTGATGTTCAGCACCGCCCCAGAAACTGGAGTCATGGGACTTTTCCTGCTGTAAGTCGGACATTTTCTGTGGAGAAGGTAAGCAAAGATAGTAAAAAGTAGTTACATCATTTATTAGCGAGAATTTTACAGCGTTTTTGGAAGTCTATTCTGACGCAGGGTAGCTACCAAAAATGGTATATTTCCAAATTAAGTAAAGCAAAAGGAAATAAATTGAGTGGTAAACAATTACAGTTCAGATAAGTATGCTGTTGAATGATAGAATTTTTTTCATCAATAAAAATAGCTAGCTATATAAATAAATTACAGACCTGACACCTTCTCTCTCAGGGGAAGACATTGGAGAAGGAACCTTCTCAGAGCAGACACTCTCCTTCAGGTGCCAGGTGGGGGAAGTCTTCAGCAATGGGGGAGGAGGTACTGGTGAGGTGGGGGGAAGTGGAGGAACAGTGGACTGCACCTCTTCATCTTCCTCTTTTTCAGGTGGAGTAGCTTCAGTGGGGGGAATGAGGGTAAGAGAGTGGGGACGGTGACAGAGGGAGGTGTGGGTGGGGGATGGACATGGGGGGAGTTGGGACTCCTCCGAGGTGTTGAAGGTATCCACCGGAAGGACTATTTCCCCTCCCTCCTCTATGTCTTCAGTAGCCACGATATAGAGGTGCAGTGAACCTCTCTCAGCAACGTGACGAATCTGAACAAAAAACACAATATTAGCACTCTAGATATTACAGGCAAACTATATTGAAAAGATGATATAAAAAAGCAATTAAGAAATAATCTGCAAAAATAAACTAATAGACTTGCAATTATAGTTAGAAGATATCCCCATGACAGCACTATTTAATTTCAATGGCGTTATAAAATAAAGGTTTTAATTACATTAAATGAGAAGTATTGAGTAGCTATGTCTATCTTTTGTTAATAGCATCCTCTGACCTGAGTATTAGGCACACAGCTGCGCCTTGCAAAGCGGGCCTCGTTGCCGTAAGTGCGGGCATCAACCGCCACACTGATCCCCTCCTGGGGCATGGTGTACCTCAGGGTGAAGGGGAGGAAGCGCTCCGTGGGAGAAATGGTGTCAGGGCTCTTCTTGACGGAGGTGGGAGAAGTGGCGGAGACTGATGCGCACCACTGGGACCAGAGGAGATACTTCCCTTGGTACTCCAGTACTGCAGTGCCAGTGGAGACGGAGCAGCCTGCTACCAGAATCTGAATGGGGGGGGGGGGGGGGGGAAGGGGGTAATTACAGTTACAGTAAAGTTAGTCAACTATGATCTACAGTACGCTTTAGTAGAATGCGTTGTGACTCTCATATATCTCGCATCCCAGTAGGAAAAAAATATAGCTAACACTTTCTCGCAGGGAAAGTGTGAAGGTAAGAGAAAAATACAATCTAGCTAATAGCTACTTATTGTATCAAAGAAAAAGATTCATTTGGTAGGTACCTTCTTCTCGAAGTCGAGGCACTGAGAGTTGCTATTCTCCACCACTTTGCACCGGTGGCCAAGCATTGCCCCCTGCACAGACTCTCTGAGGTGGGGGGAAATGCCATTGATGCGAGCAGCCAAAACCTGGGGGAAAGAAGAGAAAGGTCAATGGGGGAAGTGATATCTCTAAATCAAGATGTTCTAAATCCTATTAAATAAATTAACATGCTCAAGAGCAGTGTAAAAGATGGACATATTGAAAAGAACTTGAACACTTTAAATATATTAAAATGGGCTTATATTAGTGAGCTAAGCATAAGAACGTTTTTTATAGATAAAATAATATTCCTTTTTTATTGTTAAATATAGCTACTTTCTTTACCTATAGCTACTTTCTTTACCTATAGCTACTTTCTTTACCTATAGCTACTTTCTTTACCTATAGCTACTTTCTTTACCTATAGCTACTTTCTTTACCTATAGCTACTTTCTTTACCTATAGCTACTTTCTTTACCTATAGCTACTTTCTTTACCTATAGCTACTTTCTTTACCTATAGCTACTTTCTTTACCTATAGCTACTTTCTTTACCTATAGCTACTTTCTTTACCTATAGCTACTTTCTTTACCTATAGCTACTTTCTTTACCTATAGCTACTTTCTTTACCTATAGCTACTTTCTTTACCTATAGCTACTTTCTTTACCTATAGCTACTTTCTTCACCTATAGCTACTTTCTTTACCTATAGCTACTTTCTTTACCTATAGCTACTTTCTTTACCTATAGTTACTTTCTTTACCTATAGCTACTTTCTTTACCTATAGCTACTTTCTTTACCTATAGTTACTTTCTTTACCTATAGCTACTTTCTTTACCTATAGCTACTTTCTTTACCTATAGCTACTTTCTTTACCTATAGCTACTTTCTTTACCTATAGTTACTTTCTTTACCTATAGCTACTTTCTTTACCTATAGCTACTTTCTTTACCTATAGCTACATCGCAAGAATATCATACAAACTCAAATCGATTCAGGCCATGAAGAGCTAATTACCTTCCCTATGTAGCTATAATTTACTATTTGCCTCACCCTTGCTCTGAGTTCAGGCGAATAGTGGTTAGTGATGGCACTCTCATATCCCTCCACCCACCCCCTCAGGGCGTCAGGGAAAGTCAGGTGGGGGGTGGATTGGGGGGCACTGATCACGGGGGGAGAGCCCAGAGGCCGGGGTATGACGGAGGGGGGTGTGGAGGTGGTGGGGGAGAGGTGGGAAGTGGCTTCACTGCTGCTGCTTGCCTTGCGCTGAAAAAAAAAATTACAATTGAATTTAAAAAAAATTAATAAACAGTATAAACTATTCATCCTACATAGCTACATGATTACCTAGAAACTGAAACTATTTTACTATTCATTACTGCAAGACGAAGTCACTAGGAATTAGGGTAAGTTACGAATTGTCGGTCTGTTTCACATACTCTGTCATAAGAAAAGCTATATAATGATCATTATTTTAATTTTAAGTGGTATCCATGATACCTGCAGGTATCATGGATACAATTTGAATAAAAATAATTATCATTTCTCTATAATTTTTCTTTTATGACCGAAGATGTGTAACAGACTGACAATTCGTAACTTACCCCATATAAAAATGGTAGGTGTGACTCACTCTGCGCGTCACTTTGGCTGGTGTCTTCTTCTCCTCATCAGTGCTAGTGATTGTACTGATGCTGATGCTGTTGTTGTTGAGAGAGACACTAGCCACTGTGCTGTTCTTCTTGGTGAACTTCTTGTTCTTGATGGTCTTCATTCCTTTGCCCTTCTTCAGCTTGTCCAGAATCTTGACCTTCTTCTTTTTGCTGAGTCTGTTGATGCTATGGCTCTTGAGGGAAGATTTCACCTTAGAGTTAACTGGGGAAGTGACGCCATTGTCCTCAGAATCCGAATCACGTGCTCTGGATAACCTGTAAAAACATACGTTACAGAATCATCTTAGGAGAACGTAGCTTGGATAATAGATGTAGGGAACATGGCGCTCGTTTGCGACAACGTTGTCATAACTCAAATGTATTTCCGAGTTATCTTGAAATGCTTATTAAGTTGGTGACAGTTTCATAATTCTAGCCCAAAAATTGACCGCTAGAGAGGCTAAATGGCCTAACAATATACCACTAAATGTAGCTACCTACATAGCTACGTGTACTAAAATGCATCTCCTGAAAATTAGCTATTTTTGAGTTATGACAACGTTGTCGCAAACGAGCGATGTGGACAAGGCACTCCAGTTTGAAGGTAGAAGTTATTTCTCCTTATCACACATGCTTACTTGTTAGCGAGAAGGGACAGCTGCTGTCTCTTTTTTGCCTGTAGTGCCTTTGCCTTGTCCCTGTCTATGGGCCGTGGGGAGCAGGCCTCACAGAGGTACTCGTCGTCCTCTTTGATGCTCTCCTTAGTGAGGCCCATACACACAACGTGCTGCCACACCTGACACCTGAAACAATGAAAATAGTTACTAACTGACAAAGAGTTAGATAACAGATTTTATTGAGAACCAGAACTGTTGGTTATTATTTCATTTCGAAAATTCTAAATGTTGAACAGTCTAAATGTTGAACAGTCTAAATGTTGAACAGTCTAAATGTTGAACAGTCTAAATGTTGAACAGTCTAAATGTTGAACAGTCTAAATGTTGAACAGTCTAAATGTTGAACAGTCTAAATGTTGAACAGTCTAAATGTTGAACAGTCTAAATGTTGAACAGTCTAAATGTTGAACAGTCTAAATGTTGAACAGTCTAAATGTTGAACAGTCTAAATGTTGAACAGTCTAAATGTTGAACAGTCTAAATGTTGAACAGTCTAAATGTTGAACAGTCTAAATGTTGAACAGTCTAAATGTTGAACAGTCTAAATGTTGAACAGTCTAAATGTTGAACAGTCTAAATGTTGAACAGTCTAAATGTTGAACAGTCTAAATGTTGAACAGTCTAAATGTTGAACAGTCTAAATGTTGAACAGTCTAAATGTTGAACAGTCTAAATGTTGAACAGTCTAAATGTTGAACAGTCTAAATGTTGAACAGTCTAAATGTTGAACAGTCTAAATGTTGAACAGTCTAAATGTTGAACAGTCTAAATGTTGAACAGTCTAAATGTTGAACAGTCTAAATGTTGAACAGTCTAAATGTTGAACAGTCTAAATGTTGAACAGTCTAAATGTTGAACAGTCTAAATGTTGAACAGTCTAAATGTTGAACAGTCTAAATGTTGAACAGTCTAAATGTTGAACAGTCTAAATGTTGAACAGTCTAAATGTTGAACAGTCTAAATGTTGAACAGTCTAAATGTTGAACAGTCTAAATGTTGAACAGTCTAAATGTTGAACAGTCTAAATGTTGAACAGTCTAAATGTTGAACAGTCTAAATGTTGAACAGTCTAAATGTTGAACAGTCTAAATGTTGAACAGTCTAAATGTTGAACAGTCTAAATGTTGAACAGTTTAAATGTTGAACATTCTAAATGTTGAACAGTCTAAATGTTGAACAGTCTAAATGTTGAACAGTCTAAATGTTGAACAGTCTAAATGTTGAACAGTCTAAATGTTGAACAGTCTAAATGTTGAACAGTCTAAATGTTGAACAGTCTAAATGTTGAACAGTCTAAATGTTGAACAGTCTAAATGTTGAACAGTCTAAATGTTGAACAGTCTAAATGTTGAACAGTCTAAATGTTGAACAGTCTAAATGTTGAACAGTCTAAATGTTGAACAGTCTAAATGTTGAACAGTCTAAATGTTGAACAGTCTAAATGTTGAACAGTCTAAATGTTGAACAGTCTAAATGTTGAACAGTCTAAATGTTGAACAGTCTAAATGTTGAACAGTCTAAATGTTGAACAGTCTAAATGTTGAACAGTCTAAATATTGAACAGTCTAAATGTTGAACAGTCTAAATGAAGAGTTTGGTTCCAAAACGCTATAAATCCATTTTGATCAATTTGAGTTAAAATGTGTTTTCTTTACCAAGAAAGTACAAAGATGAAAACCACTATTTTCTGTTTCAATCATTCACATAGCATATTGAGGTTATAATAACATAAACAATTCAAATCCACAATACCGACGAAATACAATATTGATTTAGGTGGAAACTCATTTTTTTCAAAAGTGGCGTTTATCGCGTTTTGGAACCAAACTCTTCAAATGTTGAACAGTCTAAATGTTGAACAGTCTAAATGTTGAACAGTCTAAATGTTGAACAGTCTAAATGTTGAACAGTCTAAATGTTGAACAGTCTAAATGTTGAACAGTTTAAATGTTGAACAGTCTAAATGTTGAACAGTCTAAATGTTTACCAGTCTAAATGTTTACCAGTCTAAATGTTTACCAGTCTAAATGTTTACCAGTCTAAATGTTTACCAGTCTAAATGTTTACCAGTCTAAATGTTTACCAGTCTAAATGTTTACCAGTCTAAATGTTTACCAGTCTAAATGTTTACCAGTCTAAATGTTTACCAGTCTAAATGTTTACCAGTCTAAATGTTTACCAGTCTAAAAGTTTACCAGTCTAAATGTTTACCAGTCTAAATGTTTACCAGTCTAAATGTTTACCAGTCTAAATGTTTACCAGTCTAAATGTTTACCAGTCTAAATGTTTAACAGTCTAAATGTTTAACAGTCTAAATGTTTACCAGTCTAAATGTTTACCTGTCACACTGAATCATGAAGCCATCGTCATGCGTAAACTCGCACACGCATCGCGTGATGGAGTCCTCCACATCTTCCCCCTCCTCTCCTTCTGGAGCTGTCTCCGTCTCCTCTCCAGAGGGGCCTGGGGAGGAGCTTTTCTCGTCTTCATCTGAGGAGTGGAGAAGGGAGGAGTTGACATCCTTCTTCAAGGAGGAGGTGACGGGAGGCGGTGGAATGTGAGGAGATGGGATGTACGTCAAGTTAGAGGGTGAGCTCAGTGCTGGTAAACCATTGCTGTCACTTGGAGACTTGCTGGTAGGAGCAGTGCCCAGCACTTTGCTAGTGCTCACAGGAGAGTTACCTTTGCTAGTAACGAGCATGCTGACAGTACTAGGAATGGATGACACAGGAATGCCATTGCCACCAGACACATTAGCGGCAGGTATGTTATTGATAGCACTGCCGTTGCTGGTGCCTGTTGTGAAGACATAACTCCTGTTAGTGTAACCAACAGGAGCAGACTGTTGTACAACTTGCTGTTGCTGGTACTGGTGCTGCTGCATTGGGGGGCCCATGAGGGGCGAGAGTGTGGATGAAGTGGCCTGTACAATGCCAGCCCGTCTGTAGGTGGTAATCTTCTGACCGGTAGTGTGTTGCACGTGCTGTGGCATGTAGGTGCTAGTGACTGGCTTGGTACTGTGTTGCACAACACTCAAATTACGCAAAGGACTGCTGGGAGTCTTGATGAGGGAAGGACCACTTGTCTTGACATGGTGCTGGTTCAGAATGCTACCAGTCTGGAGATTGGTGAAGCGGCCCTGCTGTCTGGGCACTGAGTAAGTGAATGACTTGGTGCTGCGACTGCTGGGTGTGGTGATCTTACTCACTGATCTACTGGTGAGTGATGGTGAGTTAGAGAGTAGGGATGGGGTGAGAGAGCCTTTGGCAGTCTTGGATATGGAGTAGGTACGTGAAGAAGGGTGGTGCACACCACCAACATTAACTTGCCCTGCAACCATTGGTGTGGTTGCTAGATTGACATAAGAGTTGTGCTGCTGCTGTACAGGAGAGCCTGCCTTTACTTTACTCTGCACAGTCATAGATGTAGAGCCCTGGTTACTGGCTATGACGGGTGGTGAGGCAATGTAGTTATGGTCCTGCAGAGCCACTGACCAAGAGGCAGTCTTCCTCACATCTGTCGCAGTATTCCTCACAGGAGAGGAGTTACTGGGGGAGGAGTTGAGGAAGTATTTGGGGGGACTCGTGTCCTGGGTCTGGTTATTTGTGTTCTGAGCCACCAGTCTGAAAAAAGAGAATGAAATCATAGGTTTGCTTTTATTGACAATAAAATTGCTGAAGTTATAGAGGTTTACTTTATTCAAGAATTTATTGTCAGTTTGTCACCCTGCACTATAATACACAAGGTTAGCTGCTGAAGGTAGGACTCACCTTTGATTAGAGTAGGACTGCAGTGCCACATGGCGACTGTGTGTGACGTAAGGCTTGGCGGAGTACTGTGGCACAGTGTTAGAGAGGTAGTGCTGAGGCGACTGAGGCTGACTGATGAGTTTGGTGAGCTGCAGCGGCACCCTGCCACTGGAACTCTGTCCTGACACAGTCACAGTCATGGTGCTGGCCCCTATGCTGTGGTAGTGCTGAGAGGGGTGCTGAGCCAGGGCAACACCCTCAACAATAGAGGTGGTGGGAGTGGCATCAGGGTCAGTGCTGTTAGTCCCGGCAGTCTGTGCTGGCAGGCTAGTTCCAGAAGAACTGGGGCTGAGCACTAGCTTGTGTACTACTAGCGACATGTTTGGTTAGTTTGCTACCTCTGTGGTAGAGTGGCCAGCAAGTTGAGAGCACAGAAATATCGAGAGTTGGTAATGAGATGGCTAGAGTTGACACAGCTAACACCCATCATAGCACAAAACTGAAAAAAAAAACATAATTAAATATCAACAATAATTAAAATTACAGCATTCTATATGGTGAGTTACGAATTATCGGTCAGTTTCACATCTTCTGTAATGAGAAAAAACGATATATTTTTATTTAGTTGGTATCCATGATACCTGCAAGTATAATGGGTACAGATAAAAAATAAATAATAATTATTATTATACTATTTTTTGGGAACAGACTGATAATTAGTAACTTACCCTAGCTATTAAATAACTTGAATACTTGTAAACAATTGAGTAATATTGGTAGGTGAAAATTGTACACTCACACCTTTCTCCTGTCATTTGCCATGACAGGAGCAGGCAGTGACCTGCCAGCAACAAACGTCCCAGACAGCGAGTCTCTACCAGAAACTACACACGAGACAAAGTGGTTGTCATGGCAACGTGCACTGACGTCACCACAGAAAATGGCGGCAAACTTACCCTCAGTGAACGTAACCCCCCCCCCCCCTCCTTACGAGGGTACGCGGGGGTGTGTGCAGACAAGAAAGACATTGCACTAGAGACACCATAACGAGGTGAACAACTCATAGCGCTAATAATAACACACTAGTTCCTATTAGCATATTAGAGCTATGCTAGAGTCACTAGGACTTTGCTACACTAAGGCAGAGAGTTAACGAGATACTACTGGCAGTGTGCCTAGTAGTATTGGCTCATAGTATCACAGCATCAGAGTGTCTTACTAAACTATGTGCCACTTTACACTGTGTGCATGCAAGCAAATTGTCACTGCAGACGCACATGGCTACGTACATACGTGAGTCAGAGCAATCGATGCAGTGATAACTAATATCTAAAATAGCAATCCTTAGTAAAAATCACCACGCACCCATTTCTTACTATAGCTAGAGAATGAAAATGCTCTTCATCGATCTATTCAGAATAACAAAATAGAAATTAATGACATAGCTACGATACTAGGCATTAAACGATCGACCAAAGTAATAAATACAGAGGTAGATATAAGGTAGCTATAAGAGTATATACCTACCTACCTACTGATGAAAAGACTACCTACCCACCAATCAAAGACTAATTATTACTAGTCTTTGATTGGTGTGTAGTCTTTTGATCGGTACTAGGTTGGTAGTCTTTTGATCGCTACTAGGTTGGTAGTCTTTTGATCGCTACTAGGTTGGTAGTCTTTTGATCGCTACTAGGTTGGTAGTCTTTTGATCGGTACTAGGTTGGTAGTCTTTTGATCGGTACTAGGTTGGTAGTCTTTTGATCGGTACTAGGTTGGTAGTCTTTTGATCGGTACTAGGTTGGTAGTCTTTTGATCGGTACTAGGTTGGCAGTCTTTTGATCGGTACTAGGTTGGCAGTCTTTTGATCGGTACTAGGTTGGCAGTCTTTTGATCGGTACTAGGTTGGTAGTCTTTTGATCGGTACTAGGTTGGTAGTCTTTTGATCGGTACTAGGTTGGTAGTCTTTTGATCGGTACTAGGTTGGTAGTCTTTTGATCGGTACTAGGTTGGTAGTCTTTTGATCGGTACTAGGTTGGTAGTCTTTTGATCGGTACTAGGTTGGTAGTCTTTTGATCGGTACTAGGTTGGTAGTCTTTTGATCGGTACTAGGTTGGTAGTCTTTTGATCGGTACTAGGTTGGTAGTCTTTTGATCGGTACTAGGTTGGTAGTCTTTTGATCGGTACTAGGTTGGTAGTCTTTTGATCGGTACTAGGTTGGTAGTCTTTTGATCGGTACTAGGTTGGTAGTCTTTTGATCGGTACTAGGTTGGTAGTCTTTTGATCGGTGGGTAGGTAGCCTTTTCATTTAAATGTAGGTAGCATTTTCATTTATATGTAGGTAGCCTTTTCATTTATATGTAGGTAGCCTTTTCATTTATATGTAGGTAGCCTTTTCATTTATATGTAGGTAGCCTTTTCATTTATATGTAGGTAGCCTTTTCATTTATATGTAGGTAGCCTTTTCATTTATATGTAGGTAGCCTTTTCATTTATATGTAGGTAGCCTTTTCATTTATATGTAGGTAGCCTTTTCATTTATATGTAGGTAGCCTTTTCATTTATATGTAGGTAGCCTTTTCATTTATATGTAGGTATCCTTTTCATTTATATGTAGGTAGCCTTTTCATTTATATATAGGTAGCCTTTTCATTTATATATAGGTAGCCTTTTCATTTATATATAGGTAGCCTTTTCATTTATATATAGGTAGCCTTTTCATTTATATATAGGTAGCCTTTTCATTTATATATAGGTAGCCTTTTCATCGGTAGGTAGCCTTTTCATCGGTAGGTAGCCTTTTCATCGGTAGGTAGCCTTTTCATCGGTAGGTAGCCTTTTCATCGGTAGGTAGCCTTTTCATCGGTAGGTAGCCTTTTCATCGGTAGGTAGCCTTTTCATCGGTAGGTAGCCTTTTCATCGGTAGGTAGCCTTTTCATCGGTAGGTAGCCTTGTAGTCTTAGACGGACAACCTACCTACCGATCAAAAGACTACTGCTGCGTACCGTAGATGTACTACCTACCTATAAAAAGAACTATATGGTAGTTGTTCTCTGGTAGAAGTTGTGACTTTGTAAGATTTAATGCAAAGTGCTGCACGAAAAGAAGAGAGGCGTGAGTGAGCGATATCAACTGGAGTGAGTGTGTGTGTTAGTGAGTACGTTACTTGACCTTGAGAGCCAATCAAGGAGGAGTGTAGGGGGAGTGCGGGGGAGGGGGATTGGAGTAGTGGGGTGAAGGAGTACGGAGGGTATGGGGGTACTAGTCTGAAGACAGGGGGTATGAATTGATGGGGAGGAGGGGGTATGAATTGATGGGGGAGGGGGGCTAATATACTACCCCAATAACACACTAATAGCTAACTACTGTGAAGTTAATCAATTGCGTATTGCCATGCTATTTAACAGTATTTAAATATTACCCAATCTATATTAATGCACAGTAAATTGTACCTTCTATTGAATAACAAATAAACAATAAGCCATATCGGTTTGGCAGGTATGCCTGTACCCAAATAATATGTACAGGTGTTAGTAAATTAACTGAACAGGTATTAGTAAATATTTGAATTTTATTTGAGAACAGATGTCAAAAATAATAGAAAGGTAACAAGGAAAGTGACACAATGAATATAAAAGCTACAGTCAACAGTCAAAGTAATAAATTCACATACCATTGCACATAAAATAGGATTTAAGAATTTTAATTCATCAGTATGTTATATGCAAAAGACATGTGCAAATGTTCTATGCACATGTTTGCAAATAGCATTTGTGACAAGTGCAACACCTGTACATTTCCAGAGCAAATAAATAAGTCATGTCTTCAATACATCACATAAGTTACTAGTCAGCTAAAGATATCCCTAACAACTTCACAGACAAAAGAAAAGAAATTTCAGTCATGTTCACTGCTTAGCATGGGCCGTAAGTAATGTTAAATTAATAAATAGGCCTTTTTTTAAATTTGAATCATGTTGTTGAATGTTCCATTATTTTTGTTCTTAAAAGATTATAACAATAACCAATTTTTATTTCCATGCATCTTACTTAGTGCAGTAAATTGTAAGTTTATTAGAGTCTCATTATCTTTGGAAATTCAGGAATTAATTGAAATGTTATTGAATTTCAATCATATTTTTGAATAATACAAACTCATGCTAGTTCATGTTTTAGAGGTGTACAAAGCAAATTTTGGGCCAAAAATTTTGATTTCGGCCAATTTTGGTTCATTCAAGCCAAAATAAACATAACAACATAGGTATTAGTTATTAACTCAGAAATGATCATATCAGAGTGTCACTTAATGGATTTGTCATCAAATACCTTATGTGTAATACGTACGGCTATACTGATACTATCCGTACCAGTGCTCCAGTCTGCAGAAACTGGTATAGTGTTTGTAGAGATATCTTATTCAGTTCACAGTAAAATTAATGGAAATATAGGGATTAATCCAAAAGTATTTGTAGAGAATAAAACAAAAATCTCCCATAATCTGCAGACAGGTCACTACTCATTATATCATCTATTTTTTGGTATCGGTATTGGTAGATTACCAACCAATAGCAAGAATCACCAATGGTTATAATTTAGGAGTCAGTAACAGTTACATCAGCCATTTTTTAGATATCGATATCAGATATTTTTAGTCATTGGTGATTAGGTATCAATACACACACATCGGTAATCATTATGGTATCGGTACAGCCACTAGTAATGGCATAGATATATCATAGATAAAGCAGAGATTTACTAATTGTAATTGGCACTGTTGCAACATTTTGGCTCAGAGTTGCACCAAATTTTGACTCATTGGCATAATTCTGTTAAATCAGTGAATGAAATTTCAAAAGAACAGAATGCCCAAGACTGTAAGTTATTAGAGCTTATTATTAACCACGATGTACTTGGTTCAAATTACATCAAAGCAACAATCCACCAACCAACTAACTGCTGCCATTGGTTTAAATATGATTATGCAATGATTGCAGCACGTGCCATCAAATACTTGAAATCAACAAGGCATCACTTAAACACGTTGCCTATGTAAGCTATAAATGGTCATTCCGTATAGAGATTACCGACTTAACAAAATTTAAATTTTACGCTACTGCTTCAAACTATCTATCCCACAATAGCCAAAGGAGCAGAATAAATATGTGTCTATTATTCATGACTGTATTATAAATAGGGTACAGGGGTGCACATTGTCACTATTTAATTTGGGTTTAAATTATTGACAGTTAGATATTTGTAAAATCTGGTTCATCAGTAAAATACAAAGTGGTATAAATGAGTACCACTACATAGTCAATGTGTTTCACATTCAAGCCTCAAGTTATCAATACTTTAACATTGAGAACTACTAAGCCACTAAATTCTCATTCCTAGCTTATTTTTCTGATGTTCTGAACAGATTGAACTTAAAAATTAAATCAAAATCTCAACTGAAGTTCTGAACATGTATTGAAACCTCTATGTATCATGTAGGTATATTGCGAGAGCATATCCGAATATTTATGAAAGGAAATGATGTAATTAGGTATTTGTATAATTATAGCCTATTATAAAAGAGAGCTTCAGATATCTTAACTTACGTTTAATAATGATCTAACTAACTAAAACTAGTTAGGCTATCAAGTTTTGATTCAATTAAAATTGGATTTGATTTTTTATAATATGAACAAACATTCAATCATATTAATATTATATTGGCAGAAAATGGAAGAATGAGCTACTGCCTGGTAAGGCAAAATAAGTTTGTAATTATTTGTATAGGATGATTCAATTATAGAGAAAGATTTCAAAGTAACTCAAATTTTAGATATGGGGTGAAAAAATTTTTACTTAAAAGAGTAAAATAGAATATACTTAGGAGGAAATAAATTCTTACTCTAATGTATCACACACGTTAGATTAATCTGAAATATCTATCCATCAGTTGCTGCTCATTTGAGAGATGTCGAAGCCAAATCTGCTCTTCCAGATTTCATTTTGAGGACAATTTGTCTACAAGATTTTATTTTGAGGACAAGTAGTCTTCAAAGATAATTAAATCCATCTCCAAAATAACCATAATTCTATAAAATGTCTCCAATAATTACATGTAAACATAGGAATTTATTAGGAAACCAGGTAATGAAGCATGTCTAAGTTATTTTGAGCACTTCAATTACAAATGGTGAGAAATATTGAATTCTCTTATGCTACAATGTTATTATGGAGAGAATTTATGATAATTTGAGAGACAAATGGAGAGTTGATGAGCCATACTATTTTATTTAGTTAGGAAACTGTCTCCAAGATCTTGCAGACATTTTTCTCTCAATAGATGATAAGATCTTTGGCGACATGGACTTGCAGACTGAATTGAAATTACTGATTGCGTAATGTAAAATTAATTACAGTATGTTAGGTTGGACCCAGCCATTTTGACTGACAATATATTGGCAAATAAGGACATGCTTTATTACATGGCTGTCAGATGTTAATCTGGCAGACTATTTCAATTTATCCCCATTGAAAATAATATTCTAGCAAAGTCTGTGGATTTTTAGTTATTTATTTCTATGTTACCTCAAGTAAAATAGTATTTCTCAAGCTCTCTATTTGTCTCTCCAGAAATAACCAAATTTCTTTTGAAAATGATCAAACTATCATAAAATCTCTCCAAAATAACATTATAGCATAGGAGAAAAATAGATATTTCTCTCCATTTGCAATTGAAGTGCTCGAAATAACTGTCACAAACTCGCCATTAAAATGGCAAGTTTGGACATGCTTTATAATCTGGATGTTACCATTAATTGTCAGAGGCTGAATTGGCAAAATGTTAGTGGATCACTGAATCAGATAGATCTTCAGCCAAATGATTGGCCAGTCTGCAAAGTGCATTAATGTCACCAAAAATCTTTGGATACATTTTTGAGGGAAAATATATCTTTGTAATTAATATCTTGAGAGACAATTTCTTAATTAATAGTCAAAACCTATGTTCACACATAATTATTGGCCATGTTTCGAAGTGTGGCTAGAAAGTCACCAGATTAGTGAGAAAATTGATCCAGGTTGCCACTTTCAAGATACTTCAACACTTTCACCGCCACTCAAGATACGACGGTAATGCCGAACCATTTTTTGATTGCATACATCATACATGTACAGTGCTTTATTTGTTTTTAATTTTTAACATATTTTTCTGATATTTCTAGTCATAAACATGTATATTTTTAACAAATTAAATTATATATTGTAATTTTTATTCCTTACTCTTCCAACACTAGTCCTATATAGTACTCAATATAGGTATGTCCAGACTCTCAAGCTCTCTCCAAAATTCAACAAATTCTCTCCAAAATGATCAAATTTTCATAATTTCTCTCCAAAATAATATTGTAGCATAGGAGAAAAATAGATAAAACTCGCCATTTGCAATTGAAGGGCTCAAAATAACTGTCACAAACTCGCCATTAAAATGGCGAGTTTGGACATGCTTTATTACTTGGGATTTTTTCAGCTTTTTCAAAAAGTCAGTGGAATTTTGTGCACCAAATACAGACTTGTCCATATTCAGATATTCTGAAGTCTGGGGCTGGGAGAACACTTTACCAGACTACCGTCTGCCAGTTTCACCAGTCTGATATCTTTGCAAGATCAGTCTGCAGAATATGTCTCTTCTCCTGCAGAGATTTTAATTTGAGAGACAGTTACTCTCTGACTCTCAGCAGCAGATTCAGAATCTCCTGCAGCTAAATTAATAGTAACATAGGAATTAATTCAAAATCTCCCGCAGCTAAATTAATCCAGACTGCAGGAACTGGTAAACTGTTCTTCAAGAAATCCTCTATTTTGACTTTGCTCTCAGTAAAATACATGTAAATATAGGAAGAAATTAAGGATTGTTCGCACAGTAAATGTTAAAAATGTACCATATTCTGCAGACTGGAAATTAATGGTAACATAGGAATTAATTCAAGAATCAAGATCTCCCGCAGAGATCTCCAATTTCTAATAATTCAATCAAAAACTCCCGCAGAGAGTCTTGGAAAAATGTTCCATATTCTGCAGACTGGCAAGATCTTTAAAGATTGGAGATACCTTGATTTGAAAATCTTGAAGATAAATTAAATGAATTGTCATCAAAACAAAATCCTGAAGACTAGGTACTATATACCTACTGATTTGAATTTTGACACACTTGGCAGACTGGGCAGATTAAGAACAATCATTCCTTCATTCAGTTCATTGAAATTACCTACAGGTTTTTAAAACCTTTCAATATTTAGGTAATCAGTATTCACCTACCTAGTACCTACCTATCTAATATATAACTTTATAAGTCACATCAATCATATAGGTATCATAGGTATTATCAATTTCATCAAACGATAACTTCTTCGAGACTAATCGAGTGTTGCCTATTTACTATGTTAACACTTCAATGTGGGAAAATCGAATTAATTTAAAACCAAGAGATGTAAAACGTTGCAAGAAAACAGAGACAAACATGGCTATGGTTTAGGAATTAACGGTCATGAAACGACTATTAAATAAGTCACAATAAATTATACATCACTTACCAGATTGTTCATGGAGAGTATTCAGTCTTTAGATTAATATTATAAAAGAATTGGATACTGACAACAATATAATTTTGAATTAATCATCACAAATGGCGAATGTTTACAGAGAGATTTTGTTCAAACTTCTCACAGTAATTAACGTTAAAATAATATAGTTAACAGGCTATTTTCCTTTTCGATCTTTCTCAACAGATGTCTGTGAACTATAAACTATGAAGCAAACTCTTAAATATTCACTAAACCAAAACTTTTCACTATAAATATTACATTTTAGTGTTGTAAACACTTCTTCTTCTCGCTCTTTCAAACAGCCATTTTATTCTGATCAAAAGGTCCACTTGCAAGTTCTATGTATACAAACAATGAACACAGAAGTCACTCTCGATCGCTATGCATTAAACATTCTAACATATGAATAGCATAGAAAACGAATAATCAATCGGATTTAAGAGTGCTGGCGAAAACATAACGAATAACAACAAACGCATGCGCACAAAACATTGAGCGTCTCTTTTCCTGAATGGTAAATATATGTCTCTTTTTGTACAAATTGAAACGGTTACAAATGAATAAATTTCTGAAGACAATGCCATTTGATAGTTATTTCATCACGTCTAATTTAAATATGAGTTTATAATTTTAAAATTAATTCAAACCTTTATGCATTGATGGAAAACACTAAATAAGTTTGTTTTTAAACAAGAAACATAGAATAATCTATCATTTTATTTAATATACACATTTTTAATAAATGAGTTATGGAAATATTGAATGTTGACACGCATAAATGATGCCTTTTTTCGTTATTAGGATTGATATTGAATTCACAATCATGAAACTTATTCTATGTGGTAATTACTTTGGATGACCGATATACATTTAGGTTTAAAATACTTGAATAATATTTGTTCTTGTTCTCATATAGATGTTCGGTGTCGGTTAAGGAAATAGTTGTAAAACGAGCGAGTCTGTTTTACCAAATTATGTATGACACAATTAATTAATAGCAAGCTCAAACTCATATAGATCGATGCTTGGATAATTCTTCGGTCGATAAAAAATACTCCAAAAGAAAGCTGTTGATATTATTGGTATTTACTCATTCGATCTAGCTATAATGCACGATTCTAGGAAATTTCGGTCTTGGAAAATTCGGTCTTAGAAAACTCGGTCTCAGTTTATAATGGTATTATTAAAGGTCCTCTCCAGGCTCCGGGAAAAAAATGAGTTTATAACATAATATTATAGAACTAAGGTCTACGATCATTATTTTGCAAACCGCATACAATTCGGTTAGGTAAAATATGTTATAATTTGTTTTTAAAGTTTTTTAGTACTCTGTGAGCAACAATTGAGCGAATCTCTAATCTGATGCTCGAGAAGAAGATTGTACACTCTTTGTTTTGATTACAAATTTGAATTTTATTAACAAACCATGCGTTTTCGGCCATTATTTTAGATATTAATTGTTTCCTAAAGTATATAAACGTTTCTATTATAAGTTCATTCAATTTTATACCTTTACACGAATATCAAATGGATTTATTAAACCTAATACCTAGTTGAAAATCAAAACAAATGGTGTACATTCTTTTTCTTCAGGTTGAAAATTTCTTAAATTAGTAAGTCGGAAGTAAAATAGGTTTTGTAGAGTTTTAATTATAAAAATCTTTAAAAGCATATAAAATTAAAAATATGCTACCGAATTCGATGCGGTTTGCAGCAAAATGATAAGAATCATTAGTCTCGTTGAATAAGGCAATAAAAATATTTGCTTGGAGGGGACCTTTAAAGAACAATAATAGGAAAAGTTAAAATTATGATTACTAAAATGTGTAGTGTATTTATTAAAAGCGAATAACATATCATTAAAGGGATAGTAAAGTCAAAATCAAACAATCGCCAAATTGGTTTTAAATCTATTCAGAATATTTAATTATGTAATATTTGAATGCTCGTTTATTTTCAATATGTTCATATAAAAAGTATATTATAAAATTACCAACACCTAGCAGAGGAACTTGCACTCATTAGTATGTACGTGAGTATCCCAGTAAACATTACAATGTTGGGCCAACGTTGGCCCAATTCAGAACGAAACTCTGGGCCAACGCTGTCATGCCGGTCTCGGTGTATTTGGCCAGCAAAGGCCCGACGTGGGCCCATCTCACGGATGTCCACAGGCCCTGAAGAGTATAACCACGTATAAACGACTTATTGGTATCGGCAATACTTAACGTTGCCGAGGCCATGCATCTACGGCCATGACTATTTTCATATAACAGGTGTGTTTATTAGATTACGCTATACAGAACACGTGATGACAACAGTTACTTCTAACAATGTAGTAACTCCCCTACAAATACATTTTACATATCAAAGTCAGAAAAAAAAATTGAACATTTGCCAATTCAAACTCAAATCTACATAATTTTACTTTCGCTATTTTAACAAAATAATAATATTTCTATTTAGAATTAAATAGAAAGTATTGTCCCGATTCTTAGGGTTTATGAAACAGAACTTTTGAAGATTTTAAACACAAAATTATTAAAAGATTTTAAGAAGAGAATTTTTAAAGATTTTAAACAGAGAATTTTTAAAGATTTTAAACAGAGAATTTTTAAAGATTTTAAACAGAGAATTATTAAAAGATTTTAGAAAGAGAATTTTTAAAGATTTTAAACAGAGAATTTTTAAAGATTTTAAACAGAGAATTATTAAAAGATTTTAGAAAGAGAATTTTTAAAGATTTTAAACAGAGAATTTTTAAAGATTTTAAACAGAGAATTATTAAAAGATTTTAGAAAGAGAATTCTTAAAGATTTTAAACAGATAATTTTTAAAGATTTTAAACAGAGAATTATTAAAAGATTTTAAAAAGAGAATTTTTAAAGATTTTAAACAGAGAATTATTAAAAGATTTTAAAAAGAGAATTTTTAAAGATTTTAAACAGAGAATTTTTGAAGATTTTAAACAGAGAATTATTAAAAGATTTTAGAAAGAGAATTTTTAAAGATTTTAAACAGAGAATTTTTAAAAGATTTTAGAAAGAGAATTTTTAAAGATTTTAAACAGAGAATTATTAAAAGATTTTAGAAAGAGAATTTTTAAAGATTTTAAACAGAGAATTATTAAAAGATTTTAGAAAGAGAATTTTTAAAGATTTTAAACAGAGAATTTTTAAAGATTTTAAACAGAGAATTATTAAAAGATTTTAGAAAGAGAATTTTTAAAGATTTTAAACAGAGAATTTTTAAAGATTTTAAACAGAGAATTTTTAAAGATTTTAAACAGAGAATTATTAAAAGATTTTAGAAAGAGAATTTTTAAAGATTTTAAACAGAGAATTATTAAAGATTTTAAACAGAGAATTTTTAAAGATTTTAAACAGAGAATTTTTAAAGATTTTAAACAGAGAATTATTATAAGATTTTAGAAAGAGAATTTTTGAAGATTTTAAACAGAGAATTATTAAAAGATTTTAGAAAGAGAATTTTTAAAGATTTTAAACAGAGAATTATTAAAAGATTTTAGAAAGAGAATTTTTAAAGATTTTAAACAGAGAATTTTTAAAAGATTTTAGAAAGAGAATTTTTAGAGATTTTAAACAGAGAATTATTAAAAGATTTTAGAAAGAGAATTTTTAAAGATTTTAAACAGAGAATTTTTAAAGATTTTAAACAGAGAATTATTAAAAGATTTTAGAAAGAGAATTTTTAAAGATTTTAAACAGAGAATTTTTAAAGATTTTAAACAGAGAATTATTAAAAGATTTTAGAAAGAGAATTTTTAAAGATTTTAAACAGGGAATTATTAAAAGATTTTAGAAAGAGAATTTTTAAAGATTTTAAACAGAGAATTTTTAAAGATTTTAAACAGAGAATTATTAAAAGATTTTAGAAAGAGAATTTTTAAAGATTTTAAACAGAATTATTAAAGATTTTTAACAGAGAATTTTTAAAGATTTTAAACAGAGAATTATTAAAAGATTTTAAACAGAGAATTTTTAAAGATTTTAAAAAGAATTTTTAAAGATTTTAAACAGAGAATTTTTAAAGATTTTAAACAGAGAATTTTTAAAGATTTTAAACAGAATTATTAAAGATTTTAAACAGAGAATTTTTAAAGATTTTAAACAGAGAATTATTAAAGATTTTACACATGGCTTCATATATAGACTAAAGAAATTTATATTTGGGTTACATCACCAAACCAAAAAAGCATTTGTAAAGACTACAATATAAACTATATAAACATGTTAACTCACTTGGTTTTGAAGTAATTATTATGGGATTGTGGAACACGTAACTTAATTGGTTGATACCCAGGGAGAAAATTATAGGGGGGACATAGAAGATTTTGGGAGATTAAAGGAGCCTGTCTACCATAATCATAGAAGAGAATTGGGGGTGCTTATGTCCAAGTTTTCTACCATGTTCACTCCTATAATTAAAGGGGGGAATCTCCTATACTATCAGATGATTTCACCCATAATCATAGAAAATTTTGGCAGATTAAAGGAGTTTTTCTACCATAATCATAGAAGAGAATTGGGGTGCTTATGTCCAAGTTTTCTACCATGTTCACTCCTATATTTAAAGGAGGGAATCTCCTATACTATCAGATGATTTCACCCATAATCATAGAAGAATACCAAAATTATTATTTCCTAGCATATACTGCATTTGTACGTGTATGTTTGACTTTACATGAATCAGTTGAATGATACATATTATTATATACAAATTAAATGGAAAGAAATGGAGAAAGAAATGAAGTTGCCAGGTCTCGAACCAGCACCTTGTTGACTTCTGCTTGCGACGCTAACCACTCGACCATCCTGGACACAGTAAAAGTAGGATTTTTAATGAGGTTATTGCAATATGATAACTGAAGTTTATCTTTAGGTTATCATCGATAAATATAATTTCATATTTCATAGATTATTTCTTTTTTTCTTTTATATTCGTTTCTTTTATAATTTTTAGGGGATTAACTATTTCTCACTAATTCCTGGAATATTCACCCGATATTGTTAGGGAATCAACTAATTTTTAGTAATTCCTGGAATATTCCTACGATATTTTTAGGGGATCAACAAATTTTCAGTAATTCTTGGAATATTCCCTCGATATCAATAGGGATCAACTAATCTTCACTAATTCCTGGAATATTCCCTCGATATCGTTACCCAAGGAAAATATTATGGTGGGGTCATAGAAGATTATGGTGGACAGATATTATAGGGGGCTAGATCTTACGTGATTATAGATAATATTCGATAAATATCAACCTTGTGAAAAACATCCTATAAACATCTATAATCACCGTAATATTTCCCAACCATGATGTATAGTACAGGGTCGTGCAGCTAAATTGGGACTAACTTTAAAGGTCCTCTCCAGGCTCCGAGAAAAAAATGAGTTTATTACATAATATTATAGAACTAAGGTCTACGATCATTATTCCGCAAACCGCATACAATTCGGTTCAGTATATATTTTATTATTTGCTTTTAAAGTTTTGAATACTCTGTGAGCAACAATCAAGCGAATCTCTAACCTGACTGTGAGAAAGAAGATTGTACACTCTTTGTTTTGATTTCAAATTTAGATTTTTAAACAAACAATTCGTTTTAGGCCTTCTTTTAAGATATTAATTGTTTCTAAACGTATATAAACGTTTCTATAATAAGTTTATCCAAATTTAAACCTTTAAACGAGTAATAAATAGATTTGTTAAACCAAATACCTAGTTGACAATCAAAACAAATGGTGTACATTCTTTTTCTTCAGACTGAAATTAGAAAGTCGGAGGTTGAATAGGTTTTGTAGAGTTTTGATTATAAAATTTTTTAAAAGCATATAAAATTGAAAATATGCTATCAAATTTTATGGGGTTTGCAGTAAAATGATAAGAAACATTAACCTCGTTGATTTAAGAATAAAAAAATTTGCTTGGAGAGGACCTTTAACAGCACATATCTTCCGTGATTTCTAACCTATGACTAAATTCTTTTTTTACAGACAATCTTTAAGCCCTTTGCTACAGTATTTCAGATTAAGATCTAGCATATTTTGCTAAAATATGGCAGAATTAGCGTATAGAACGACCATATGTGAAATGAGACGCGCCGGGAACTCTGTTTCAGACATTATTAAGAGCACTGGCTATGCGAAAACGACTGTTTATCGAGTTGTTGCTGCTTTTGATGCCGAGGGTAAGGGTTCAGAGAAGGCGACACAGTCCCTGCAGTGATCGAAAGAGAACCAAAACATTTCTTGCTAGGCTGAAAAGGACGTTGAAGTCAGACCGAAGCCAGCCGATGTCAAAACTGGCACAAAAGCGCAGCGTGAGTCGTAGCACCATCAGCAGGTTAGTCTAGGAAGACCTTTGTATGAAGTCATACGTAAGGAGAGTCCGTAACCTCCTAACTACCCGCTCCAGAGCTCTCAGAGCTGAAAGATGCCCAAAGCTTCTGAACCATCTGAAACACAAAGGAGGACATGTCCGCGTTTTTGTTGACGAGAAAAAGTTCGTTGTTGATGAGGTTGCAAATCGTCAGAAAACTCGGGTAGTTGTCTCCGATCGTTCAGAAGTTTCTCCTGTGATGCAGAGCAAAAATCCCGCATCTGTGATGGTTTTTGCAGCCGTCGCAAGTGATGGTAAGGTGATGCCTCCTTATTTCATCGAAGCGGGCCTTAAAATCAACACAGCGGAGTACTTGAAAATTCTGAAAGATGTTTTGATGCCGTGGATACGTAGGAACTACGACCCCTTCAAAGTGATGCTCGTTCAAGACTCTGCGCCAGCGCATGGAGCAAAGAAAGTTCAGGATTTCCTGAAGGAGAATCTTCCTTCGATGGTCCAGAAGGATATTTGGCACAGCAGCTCCCCAGATCTGAATGTTTGTGACTATTGGCTGTTTGGCGTCATTGAGGGAGAGTCTAACGTAACTTCACATCCAAGTGTCAACTCTCTGAAGGCCGCCTTTCGTCGGGCATTTCGTAATCTTGACTCCGAGAATGTAAAAAGGAGTTGTTCTCGGTTTCGCTCGAGAATCTCCCAAATTATTGACGCAAAGGGTAGTCACATAGAATGATTTTGTTCTGTAGACAATAACGAACAAATAAATACAAGTAAAAATAACATTTAATCATTATTTGCCTTTCAAAATAGCGAATTTAAAAAAAGTTATGTTAGTCCCAATTTAGCTGCACGACCCTGTAGATTATATCAACCAAAATCTCCGAATATTTTCTGATAATGTTCCTTATATGAACTCCTATGAATGAACCATCTTAAATCTCCGAAGATTTTCTGATGGTATTTCTTATATGAACTCCTATGATTGAACCATCTTAAATCTCCGAAGATTTTCTGATGGTATTTCTTATATGAACTCCTATGATTGAACCATCTTAAATCTTCGAAGATTTTCTGATGGTATTTCTTATATGAACTTCTACGATTGAACTATCTTAAATCTTCAAAGATTTTCTGATGGTATTTCTTATATGAACTTCTATGACTGATCGTAGAAGTTCATATAAGAAATATAATAAGTAAATTTTCGAAGGTTTAAGATTGATCAGTCATAGGAGTTCATATAAGAAATACCATCAGAAAATCTTCGGAGATTTAAGATGGTTCAGTCATAGAAGTTCATATAAGAAATACTATCAGAAAATCTTCGAAGATTTCAGATAGTTCAATCGTAGAAGTTCATATAAGAAATACCATCAGAAAATCTTCGAAGATTTAAGATAGTTCAGTCATAGAAATTCATATAAGAAATACCATCAGAAAATCTTCGAAGATTTAAGATAGTTCAGTCATAGAAATTCATATAAGAAATACCATCAGAAAATCTTCGAAGATTTAAGATAGTTCAATCATAGAAGTTCATATAAGAAATACCATCAGAAAATCCTCGGAGATTTAAGATGGTTCAGTCATAGAAGTTCATATAAGAAATACTATCAGAAAATCTTCGAAGATTTTAGATAGTTCAATCGTAGAAGTTCATATAAGAAATACCATCAGAAAATCTTCGAAGATTTAAGATAGTTCAATCATAGAAATTCATATAAGAAATACCATCAGAAAATCTTCGAAGATTTAAGATAGTTCAATCATAGAAGTTCACATAAGAAATACCATCAGAAAATCTTCGGAGATTTAAGATGGTTCAATCATAGAAGTTCATATAAGAAATACCATCAGAAAATCTTCGAAGATTTAAGATGGTTCAGTCATAGAAGTTCATATAAGAAATACCATCAGAAAATTTTCGAAGATTTAAGATGGTTCAGTCATAGAAGTTCATATAAGAAATACCATCAGAAAATCTTCGAAGATTTAAGATGGTTCAGTCATAGAAGTTCATATAAGAAATACCATCAGAAAATCTTCGAAGATTTAAGATGGTTCAGTCATAGAAGTTCATATAAGAAATACCATCAGAAAATCTTCGAAGATTTAAGATAGTTCAATCATAGAAGTTCATATAAGAAATACCATCAGAAAATCTTCGGAGATTTAAGATGGTTCAGTCATAGAAGTTCATATAAGAAATACTATCAGAAAATCTTTGAAGATTTAAGATGGTTAAGTCATAGAAGTTCATATAAGAAATATCATCAGAAAATTTTCGAAGATTTATGATGGTTCAATCATAGAAGTTCATATAAGAAATACCATCAGAAAATCTTCGAAGATTTAAGATGGATCAGTCATAGGAGTTCATATAAGAAATATCATCAGAAAATTTTCGAAGATTTATGATGGTTCAATCATAGAAGTTCATATAAGAAATACCATCAGAAAATCTTCGAAGATTTAGGATGGATCAGTCATAGGAGTTCATATAAGAAATATCATCAGAAAATTTTCGAAGATTTATGATGGTTCAATCATAGAAGTTCATATAAGAAATACCATCAGAAAATTTTCGGAGATTTAAGATGGTTCATTCATAGAAGTTCATATAAAGAACATTATCTGAAAATATTCGGAGATTTTGGTTGATATAATCTACTATATATTATGGTTGGGAAATATTACGGTGATTATAGATGTTTATAGGATGTTTTGCACAAGGTTGATATTTATCGAATATTATCAATAATCACGTAAGATCTAGCACCCTATAATGTCTGTCCACCATAATCTTCTATGACCCCACCATAATATTCTCCCTGGGTAAACACTGTAATTATTGTAAATAGACAGATCTGAAGAAAAATACGGGAAATTTAAAGTTTGACCTAAGTTAGTTAAATACTATCTGACCCTACTTAAAGTTTTAAAGCTAGCTATAAAGCTATACTAGACTGTGCGTGATGTTTGGTTTCAGAGAACTTAATATAAGCAATATTCAATATTCAACTACTATTACTCACAATGTTAGAAATTAATTTAATTTTAAGCTATGTAAAACTATTGAACTTTCCGATATGTCAGTTTGAAACCTATAGTCAAAGCCTACTAATTCGAAATATACAGTCTTCATTTAAAAAGTAATTTAATTTTCATTTCGGTCAATCAATGAGATCTTGATTTGTGAATCTGACCACTATTGTTTTTTATATGCTGCTGCACAATGAACCAATCTGCCTGGTATTCTTAATACCATTATGTTCAATTATTAAATGTGTAATAAATCAATAATAATTCATCACAGAACTTATAGTTGAAAGTAGATTAGTTTTTATTTCGAAAAAATGAATTAATGAAATATGTAGGTACTATTGGGCCCCCATTCACACGTGCATTTCTCCACGCTGCCTTTAAAGGTCCTCTCCAGGCTCCGAGAAAAAAATGAGTTTATTACATAATATTATAGAACTAAGGTCTACGATCATTATTCTGCAAACCGCATACAATTCGGTTCAATATTTATTTTATAATTTGTTTTTTAAAGTTTTTTATACTCTGTGAGCAACAATTGAGCGAATCACTAATCTGATGCTCAAGAAGAAGATTGAACACTCTTCGTTTTGATTACAAATTTGAATTTTATAAACAAACCATGCGTTTTCGGCCTTTATTTAAATTATTTCAGATATTTATTGTTTTCTAAAGTATATGAACGTTTCTATTATAAGGTCATTCAATTTTATACCTTTACACGAATATTAAATGGATTTATTAAACCTAATACCTAGTTGACAATCAAAACAAATGGTGTACATTCTTTTTCTTCAGGCTGAAAATTTCTTAAATTAGTAAGTCGGAAGTAAAATAGTTTCGTAGAGTTTTGATTTTAAAAATCTTTAAAAGTATATAAAATTAAAAATACGCTACCAAATTCGATGCGGTTTGCAGCAAAATGATGAGGAACATTAGCCTCGTTAAATAAAGCAATAAACATTTATGCTTGGAGGGGACCTTTAAAAAATACTCATGGCAATTAGTTTAGCTGCAATTGATTATAACCATGATACATTAACGCATTGATACAAATTTTAAACTCTTCTGCGCATAAACAAATACGCACAGATGTGACCCTGCAATATAAGATTACATACTTTATATACTATACAGCAAGGTTTATTTACACTGTAGTTTATGAGCCTTGCTATACAGCGGATTAAACTATTTTTAAATGGTATCCGTACACTGCATTAACAATCATGGGGCAAAATCCTTACATACAAATAACTATTCAACCCGCTGTACAGTATATAGTGTATGTAAAGTATTATTGCAGGGTCACATCTGTGCGTTCGTATGTTCGTATTTGTTTTTGCGCAGAAGAGTCTAAAATTTGTATTAAGGCATTTAGCATACCTTTTAAGTTAATATATCTTGAGAATAATCAAGACAATGCTAAAATTAGCCAATTTAGTCAAATAAAAAGAAGTTAAGCTTTCGATACTAAAAAGAACAAATGATATACCTTGTTTGTACGTAAATATAATTAACCCGGGCCACCGAAGCGTCTTTCACAACTAAACTGTAATCATCTTGATATGAACCTGCGCACTACTCTACCTTGTAGTTAATATACCTTGATTATAACGGAGCCCTTCACTCTTGCGTTAGAAAAAATGCTGGTGAAAAAAAGGCGCAAGTGTGAAGGGCTCCGTTAAAATCAATTGTAGCTAAACTTTTTTCCATGAGCATTTTTTTAAAGGCGGCGTTGAGAAATGCAAGTGTGAAGGGGGCCTAATGGTGCATTCACACTACAAGCGGAGCGGCGCGGCTCGCTCGAAAAATTAATGTATATTTGACGCTAGCAGCACCGCTATATAGCGTCAAATATACATTAATTTTTCGAGCGCGCCGCTCCGCTTGTAGTGTGAACGCACCCTTAGGGTACGTACACACTACAAGCGGAGCGGAGCGTTATCCTTACTAACCCCCTAAAATTAAGGATAAATTAATGGAAATTTTTAATTTTAAGTTTATTATTTTCACAAAATATTTGGTACGTTAAATTAGGATTTCAAAACAAATTTCACGTAAGTCTTATAAGCAGTATCAAGACTACCATAAATTCTTGAGGTTATATGAATATCAAACGCTGAATAAATTTATACAAGTATTCTAAAAATTAATCAAGAAAGCTTTTTTATTAGTTGATGATATGGAAATAGAAAAAGATGTCAACTAAACTGGCAAAACAGAAGTCTGGAGAGCTTATGAATTCGTACAGAAAATAGCTACACAGAATCGGATACTAGACGACGCTACAAAAGAATAACTAAGAAATATCAGAGGATATCTACTAGGCCCTTATAAAGTTCTGGAACCTTTAGTTCTTGAGAATGTTAAAATCAACGGAAGAAATGTGTACACTCTAATTGATTCTGGATGTAGCATAACTTCCATGTCATTGGAGACCATGAAAGATTGTGGTTTGGATGATTTGTTTTGCAGATATAAAAAGAAAAGGCCAGAAGTTGAAGGAGTGGGTGGTGACATGAAGGTTGTTGGCTACATCAATTTGGTTCCGGCAACATGCAGCAAGCATAAATTTGTCTTTCCATGTTAGTTAGTCCATTACTGTTAGGTATAGACTTTCTTTCTACTTTCTGTGAAGAGATTAATGTCTTTGATGCCGAAGCTTCGTTAGATAAAGGTTTGATCAACTTGGAAGTCGTTCAGAATTCGTTCGTGAAAATTACTAGCGATCTTATGAAAATAAATAAGAAAAAGAGATTGAGACGTACCATGAGTGTCATTCAAAAAGCCGAAATACGTCGGAAGCACAAAATTTACAAAAACTAAGTGATGGGTCATATTCATAATAATAATTTCGATCAGTACGACCAGTATACCACGGCAATGTAAACCAGAAATCAGTTAGTCAGAAGGTCGTTGAGGATCAAGAACCAGCAAAGCTAAAATTCCCTGATAAGTTTGTATTCGCCTTAATGTAATAGATCCTGCAGAATCACTGTAGATATCCTAGGATACTAAACTCAAGTGATAGTGGATACCGGATGCAGCAACACCATCATGACTAAATCCGTTGTTAGAAAACTAAACTTGTTTCAACTCACAGACAGAGAAGAAAAGCTGGCTAGCTTCGTTCAAGGAGCAGCAGGGAAGGAGAACATACTGGGTACCGTTATTATGGTACCTGTTCTTCTACAAAACAAACCTCTATTGTTCCCCAGTATGGTGATGGAATCTGATACAGATCTGTTTCTACTAGGAGTTGATTTCTTGGTTGCTTACAGATGTGGTTTAAATATTAGGAAGAAGGTGATGGAAGTGAAGTACCGAGCTATACCTTTCGGCACTTATGACCAGAAAACTTGAACAATTCAGGATGGAGGCAGATGAATGTTTAATAAAATTAGAAAATATATTTGTTTTAAATGAATCGGTATGTAGATTTTAGAATTATTATTTCCTAGAATATTAACGGTCGATTTAATGCTGATTGAATGGATTATTGATTTTGATTAAAGGAACATCGCATTATTCAGACAATCACATTTCTAGGAATTTGGGAGTTAGATCACGAACCAATCTGGCGTTAGAAATTTCAGATAGACCTGTGTTGACACCCACTTCCCGAGTACTGAGAACTTAATCTTGTTTAAAATTATATTTATATAGGTGAAAGTAGTTAAACTTTAGAATTTTAAATAACAAATTCCTTTTCCATCTACTCTACTATACGTGATTCAGTGTGGTGGTCTGATTAACTATTATGAACAAAATTTACACTGAAAATTAAAATAGATAAATAAAACAATGAAAGAAGCTCTGTTATATTTGGATATAAAATTTCTATGGTTTGATACAAGGTTACTAAAAGATCGAATAACGTTTATTATTATGATGCTCTTCACAATTAAAACCGTAAAAGTTTATAGAAAATAGAAATGCAATGATTTTTGTGTCGTAACTGGAAAATATAGTACTGAACTCTAATTATGAACCTAAGCATTCATATAAAAGGTAGCACCGTATCTTATTTAGCATGGGAATGTATAGTACAATGAAATAGGTTAGATTAAATAATCATTAAATAGATATTAGTGGAAATATATAATCTTTGTTAACTGGATACATGATTAATTGTTACATTTAGAGGTTAGTTTCATTACAATCAATGAAAAGCTATTAAAGAACAAAATCAGTAACTGTTAATATACTCGTCAGAAATTCCTATAACCTAGATATATATTTATAGCCTATGTACAAAAATATATTCCATTAGGTAAAACAAACTTATGCATAGAATAAAGAAGGTACCTAGTAAACTATGTAGTTAATTATTTAATTAAAGATTTTTTCTTCTCGAAATACCACCAAAACTAAGTTTGAGAGTAGAACTGCCGTTAGAATTTCTGGAGGTTGAAGTGCGGTTGAAGGTAGCGATTACGTTACGGAAAGATTTGCGTCTTTTGGTCGAGAGTCTTGGTACTGATAAAGTACTTCTCCTTGATGATCTTGCTGAAGTATCTAAAAATTAAAAAAAAATTATCATAGTTTGTTTCAGAATCAAATTTAATATTGCTGACAGAAATGAAGAGGTGATGAAATATAATCACAACCTAATGTTCATATCTAAATTCAAAACCTTTCAATAAAGTTAAACCTAAAGGGTCTGACAAAATTACAAGTGTTATAAATAATGAATTTAGATTTTAAGCAGAATTTATTAATCATTTAATTAAATGAATGAGTACAGTGAAACTACTCAGTTATGAAGTATTGGTTCTTTCATAACTCAAAGTCACTTCATATCTCGAGTACACTAGATAGTTTTCTATGATTAAAAATTTAAAATCTTAGAAAAACTATGGTCAGTATAACTATGACGTAATTCTTGACACATATCATTTTCTATAATTTAAACATAGAAAATACTGTATAACTCAAAAGTGTATTTCATAATTCAGGTCTTTCATTACTCGAGTAATTCAATACTCAGGAGTTTTACTGTAGTAATTCACTTACTTGTAGAGATCTGTCCTGCGTTTCTTCGGTTGGATGCAGGGGGGGGCAGTGTGTCTGTGGGGGGCTTCCTTTGGGGGGTCTTCACAATTGAGGACCGAATAATTTCAGCTTCGGTTTTTTGGCCAAGAATATCCTGAGGATAAATAATAAACAACATTAAAGATACACTTCAGCAATTTATAAACCAGAAAAAAAATTCCTAACAGTCAATTGTTAAGGGAGTGGTTGATGATTATTTGCGCTTTCCCTTGTGCTATCATTTTTATATATTTGAGAGTATCAACAAACATTAAAAGTTAAAACAAGGGTCATTCAGATAGAAAAATTTAGCAAGAAAATATCCCTGTTGATCAGAACAATCTAAACGAAATATTATATTCTAAAATGATTCTTTTAAAGGCTATATTTTTCCATTAACTATAGAATTTCATTTAGGTTCTGGACACAAAAACTCACAGAGAAGACAGAGTATGTTGTGCTATCCTCCTCAATCATTCTTTTGGGAGGGCTTTCCTCCACCCCCTCACCTCCCACCACGTCTCGCAGTCTCTTGGAGGCTCTGCGCAACACCCCATTAGCTTTGGGGTTGTGCTGCTGCAACACCTTCGCATTCTGAAACAACAAAGGGAGTTGTGAGGCTGAGTTCAAAGTTACCATAAAAGTATTCTCTGTAATAGGAAAATTCCACATTTGTTTAATTAACACGTTCCCCACGTAATGACCCACCGGCAGGTGAATCATGGTCTCTCCATTATCGCATATTGACCCACCGGTGGGTCAATATGCATTTTTAACATACAAATAATAAATAGTTGCGTTATGATTCATCAATGGATCAGAATTTTTATAGAATTTTGAGGCTAGAACCGCATATTACCAAATATAAAACTTCAGAGCTTCCAACACGATGAATCACACAGAATAATTTAAACGAAGCAGAAAATTCTTTTGCGGTGACGTTATACTCGGGGAAAGTGTCAATAAAATCTTAAAACTGACCTTCCTGGTTTCATTTGCTTTGGTCCTACTTATTGCCTTCCTTGGACTGGCCCCCAGTCTGGCCTCATGCTGAATCTGAGCTGAACGAGCATCTTGCTGAGGGAGAAATGAATGGAGAGATGTAACATAAAGTAGCTAACTATGTGGAGTCAGGATAAAATATTGAACTGGTTTGTTATAACATGTTTAGATTTGTTATATGTAGTTATAGTGTTTGCAAAACTTAATCATGATAATTGATAGAAAAAAAAAATGTGAGGATCAAATCGAATAATCATTAACTTACCGGGCACTAACAGTACTCGGAAAGTGGGTGTCAACTTAAACTTAAGTCATGAACAAATTTTACATGTAGCATTTTCTCATTGACCAAATGATAACACTCACTTTTCGAGTACTGTAAGTGTCACTATAAGTTCAGTAGTGCTAGACTATTAATTTTTAATATTCTTAAACTAAATAGGGTAACTTGAGAATTATCGGTCGGTTCACATATTAGGTCATAGAAGAAAAAACGATATAATAATAATACTTTTATTTCAACTTGTAAGTTGTATCCATGATACCTGCAGGTAGCCATTATGGATGGATACCAATATAAATAAAAATTAATTAATAAAGTTTTTCTTATGTTACCGAAGATGTGAAACTGACCGATAATTGGTAACTTGCACTACTAATGCTTACCCTTTGTTTCACCAAGTTGATTTTCTTTTCTTGATATTGTTGCCACTCTCTCTCCAGGTAGTCAGTGACAGTCAGGCCCTTGACTGAGAAAATACAATGCCTGCCCTCCGCCCTCTGCTCCTCCTCCCACTGAAACACCTTCTCCTTCAGCAAATCCTCCACCCTTGGCAGCTCCGCCTTGATCCTCTTCCTCATCTTCTCCTCTTTGAGCAAACCCCCTCCTCTGTTCTTGAAAAGTCTGCCTGGATCACTGGCCTTGTTTTCCACCTCACTGAGGGTGTTGCAGAGAACTTTCCTCCTCTCCAACAGCACGAAGAGGTGCTCCTGTGAGAGGTAGAGGTCCTGGTACTTGCGCACCTCAGTCTCCAGCTCTGAGAGGATGGCGTCTGAACTTTCACTGCTACTGTACGCCTCACAGATCATCTCCTCCTCCGATATGTAACATTTCTCCCACCAGTTCTCAAGCTCAGTCTTCAACTGAAGGACTAGTCTGGTGATGTTTTCCTTCTTCAGCTCCTCCAGTCGCTGCAGTTCCGCTCGGTATTTAATAATGTTCTTAGGAATGCATCTAGTAAGCTGGTCAATGAAGAGGTTTATGTCCTTTGGCTCAATTGTTAGTCTTTGCCACAACTGCTTCACTTCCCTCTCCAATTCAGCCAGTTCATCTTTATTCTTCTTGGCCTGATCATAGAAATTGATTTTATAACTTACTAGAACAAATTAAAGATTAGATAACACAGGTAATAAGCAAAATTTAATATAAACATTCTGAAGCATCATATTGGTAGCATGAATTCTTTATAAGTCATTTTGATAGAATGAGCCGTAATAGCGTTTTTAACAGTCATACCTGTTCCTTTAAGTCTGTCTTGACTGTGCGAGTGTGAGTGTGCGTAGTTTCTCCAGGTTTTGGAGGGACAGGGTAACAAGATCCTCACTCTCTTTGATAACTGTGTGGAGGAACCGGGAGGAGAGCTTCTGCTTCAACTCAGTCAGCAGGTCACTGATGTCCATCTTGAGAGTCAACATCAACTGGTGCCTGTGAGCCTATCAACAAAATAGAAAAACTGAGGATGAGAAATTAATCACAATCTACTGTAGAAAAAGTCAGGAGTTCAGTGCACAGTGCAGTGCCAGTGTGCACTAAATACAAACTGGAACAGGAAATCCATTATCAAAATTAATGATTCATTGATTATGATATAATCAAGATCTTCTTCAACATTGAGTTTGAATTACCTCTAAAATCTAGACTCTAACCTCTAAGTAAAAGTAGTAATAAGTACAAACTGGCAATTGACATTTCCAGTAAAAATTGCATGTTAGTAGGTAGCCTGGTAGGTAGTTCTCAATCCCATAATTTGATGAAAATATTAAATACAGAAGTACCTAGCCAATTTTGGCTAGGTAGTAGCCAGTATGTCATAATGATATAATCATAGTAATGTACTGAATTTTGAAATTAAATTCTGAAAGCAAGTCTCCCACCCCGGCACCGGGAGTTCCCAGGCAGGCAGGCACGGTGGCACCCATCCAGTCTGCATTTCAAATTCGTGGTAAATTCCACCGACATGTCGGTGGAATTTTTTGCCCTTTGAAAATAATATTCTAGCAAAGTCGGTGGATTTTTAATTATTTAGGTATTTCTATGTTACCATTAATTTTCGGTGGCCAAATGGGGAAAATGTTGGTGGATCAGCCAAATTAATGAAATTTTATGGTGGATATTTTCAGTTTTTTTGGAAATGTCAGTGGAATAATACTGGAATTTTGTGCACCAAATACATTAAACAGACTGGGCAGTGGGCACCCATGATATCAATTTATCAAATCAAACATTACAGAGACTGGAAGACAGCTTTAGACAGGTTTGACTGTTTGTTCACTTGTTGGAAAACTGTTTCAGTCTCAGACATAAAGAAAGTTCACTTGAAATCGTGAACATTATTAATCGTTAACTTGTTAAGGACATAAATTCATAACGAAATATCATATAGACCTAGGTACCAAGGTATGATAAATTGTACAAAAAATATGACTCATTATAAAGGATAAATATTCTATAAATAAAATACTAAAATCAATATATTATCATGATTATAATCCAGTGGAAAAGTGCCAGAGTTCAGACTACTGAAATCCGCCCACCTTTCCTTTACTAGTTTGTGGTCAAAATTCAAATTTTCTTCTTCTTCTTCTTCTTCCACAGGGGTTTATAGGGACTGGGTATCCATTGTCCCTGGAACAAACTATATTAGTTGATCAAATTTAGCATTAATCTATAAGATATTTATTCTACCTGTATTCTTAATATATTCTGCTGTTAGTGAAATAATTTTACTTCTCTTACTACTAGGGTAAGGTCACAGTACAGAGAATATATAGTATCCCAGAGCTATAGGGGGGATATTACGCGTGTCCCGGTAGGCTGTGACGTCACATGTCAACAATGGTGCGTACGTTTGTACGTACAGTACAAACACAAAAGATGGCTACAACACACCCAACTTTTGTTAAATAACGTTTTCGGTGATATTTTTTTTTAATTCCACATTACCGCATGCTATTATCCAATCTCTATAGTCATACGGACGAAAATTAAAAAATGACTGTTGATGAAATTGCTACTGGTCTTTTTACACCCAAAATAGTAACAAATTTTTAGTCTTGAAGAAGACGATTTATTCAAGATAATTAGATCATTAGTCAGATCGGTCGCGTTGGCCGCCATCTTAATTCTCTATTCCACGTGACCCACAGCAATTCTGTTTACTATGACGTGACCTCTTGTTTACATACATGACGTCACAGCCTACCCAGAATAAATTTGAATAATACATGTAACTGGGGTACTATACTATTCTGTTTACTATGGGTAAGGTCTTCAAATTTTGGTTAAGAAAGCAAATATTCAGCTTAGAATGTTACAGGAAAGTGAAATTAAAAGTAAAGGGCCAGTTTCATGAAGTATGTAAAGTTTCTATAATAAGTTTCTCCAATTTTATACCGTTATACGAATATAAAATATTGAATTGTTTATACCTACCCAGTTGATATTCGAAACAAACGGTGTATATTTTTTTTCTTCAGTCAGAAAACGGGTATCGTAGAGTTTTGAATATCAGTCAGTCAGGTGTTTCTTGAATAGTGCCATTTTCATCGGCTTCCTCTTCATCTGCGCCATTCATCCTCTTCATCTGCGCAATTCATCCTCCTCCTCATCCAAATCAATTATTTCTTCCTTCAATCACTCTTCTCCTCCTCCACATTTTCATCAGAACCTCGCTCCTTTCTCTCCTCTGCTCCCTTCCAAACAAGAACTCTCCCAACACAGTCCGCCTCTCCTCCACTCTCGGTCTCTGCAGCTCCACGGCCCCCCTTCTCTCGCCCTCCAGCTCATCACAATCCAACACAAAGTGCATCAAGTCTTCCACTCCTCCCTCTCCACATATCAAGCATCTCTCCTCTTCCCTCTCTCTCCTCCTGTCTCCCAGCCACAAGCAGTTTGTTCTTGCCCGGAACCATATCCTGTCTCTCTCTCTCCTCCTTCGTAGTCCTCCTCCCTCATTTCGGTCTTATATTCTCTGTATAGCCACAGTGTACTCCTCTCCAACAACTCCCCCCTCCACTCCCTCTCAACTCTCTCCGCTATTCTCCTCTTTACCTCCTGTCCGCTCATAATCTCCAGCTCATCTGCCTCTATTCCAGCCCACTCCAAGTATCTCTGCGTTCTTTTCCACCATCCCACTCCACCTCTCCTCATGTCGCTCAACACTCTCTTCACCAGTACGTTCTCTCCTTGCATCTTCCTCCTTAAATACTGCAGTCTGCTTCTCACCATCCTGCTCTTCATTGTACCTATGCCTATCTCTCCCCGCATAGCTGCCACGGACGCATACTTGGGTGCCCCCAGTATCCTCCTCATAGCCACGTTCTCCTGCCTCTGCAACTTCTCAACATCCTCCTCCCTCACATCAACCACCTCCGCTCCATACAACACACTCGCCAACACCACCGACTTCCAATACACCTTTCCCACCACCACTCTATGACAGCTCTTCTCTATCACCGAATATGTCATGTTGCTCATTTGTTTACCCTTATCTATCATACTTTTCCTTTGCCTTTCATATATATTCTGCTTATCCACTATCCTGACCCCCAAATACTTTATTTCCTTCACCACCTCCACTCCCTCTATCTCCTCTACCACCCCTCCTACTCCCACATTAAACACCATACACTTACTTTTCTCCATATTCATTTCCAACCCATACTTTCCTGCCTCCTCCCTCAATATCCTCACAGCTCTTCCTGCTTCCTCCACTCCTCCTGCCAGCACCATACCATCATCAGCAAAGAACAATGAGCTTACTCTCGCTCCACCTATCATCACTCCTCCTGCTCTCCTCTTCAATTCCTCTATGATTTTATAAGTAATCAACCTAAAGATGAGTGGTGATGCCGTACATCCCTGCCTGATGCCACTGTCTATCTCTATCAGCACATCTTCCTCTCCTATCTCCATCCTCGTCCTATCCCCCTCATATCCTCTCTTTATCAAGTCTATCACCCTCACCGGCACCTTCAATTCCTTCAACACCTCTACAATCTTTTCTCTCCTTATTGAATCGTATGCCTTCCGGAAGTCCACTGCCACCATCATCAACTGCTCTCCGCCTCTATACGCCTGCCTCACTCCCTCCTGTAGCAACACCAAATTGTCCAAAATTTTTCTTCCTTTTTTGAATCCAGCCTGTTCCCACTTTATCATTCCACTCTCCTCCAAATGCCTCTCTATTCCCTCCTTCACAACCTTCATCACTATTTTGTACGATACGTCTGTCTGCGCTATTGGTCTTAGGTCAGCCACAGTTGTTTTTTTCTTTTTCGGGATCATTACTGTCCTGGACTCTCTCCAACACTGCGGTTCTCCTCCATCAACGAGTATCCTCTCTATTCCCTCCTTCAACCCTCTCACCACCACTTCACTTCCCTGCAAAACTTTATATAGCTCCGGCTTCAACCCGTCCAGTCCCCCCCGCCTTTCCACTTTTCAGTTCCATCAGCACCCTCCGTACAATATCTTCACTCACTTCAAACTTCATCGTCCTTATATTCCCGTTAGGATTCCCGATACGCGGCAGCCACATTTCTTCTGGGTCTTCTTCTCTCCTTCTTGTTTCCTGCAGTGATTCTTCATACTCCCTTATCTTTTCTTCTCCCCACTCCACCTCTATTTCATTACCATGCATCTGATATATCCCCTGCCAGAATCCTCTCACTTGCTCCCCATACCTGTCTTCCTCCAACTCCTCCCCCTCTTCTGTGTATAACTTCACTTTTCCTTCTTTCTGTGCTCGTTCTCCTTTTAGCTTTTTAATCATCTTCCACATCTGTTTTCCTTTGCCCATTTTTCTGATTTCCTCTGCAACTCTCTCCTCATATTTTCTCATCTCTTCACTGATCATTCTCCTCACTTTTTCTTTTTGTTCTCTGTACTCCATCCATCTTAATTCCCTATTACCATCTGCTCCTCCATTCCTGTATCCTTTGTTGAATCTTCTTCTCTTTGCAATTTCTCTTCTTATTTCCCCATTCATCCATGGTGGCTCCTCTTTTTCTTCTTGATGAATCCTCTTCCTGTAATTTACCTTCAAACATTCATCTGCTACCTTCTTTATAGCCTCATTTATCTTTTTCACTGTCGCACCCTCCATCTGCTCAATATACGTCTAACTGATTACCTAATATAAATTAGTAAACCGTGTTGTGAATAATAATTGTTTATAAAGAACCTTTTGAAAAAAAATATAAAACAAGTCAATATACTGGTAGAGTTAAACTCCTCTATAGTGAACTCCTGAACAATAGAACTCTTCCATAAATATAATGAACTTCTGTATTGTGAAGCATCCAGTTTAGTAAAACCCTGTATAACGAACTTACCTCTGTAGTGAACATATTTAATATAGTCTGCCACAATTTGCCTCGAGTTTTCTATGAATCTTTAAAAATTCGTTGTATTTCATGAAAGAGAAGTTCTACCAGTACAAATCCTATGAGTCATATATCCCTATTAACAAGGGTCTATCGATTAGATATCTTCTTGTGTCGAATTCAAAGCTGGGACAGCGGATATCTAAATGTATTAATCAATTTTAATCGAATCGATACATGAAAAAAAAACTGAAATCGACATCATATATCTCCTTCTATTTTAGATGTCGAATCAATATATAATTTAACACATCGAAAATTAGTAACGAAATCGATAGATTGTTATTTTTCTATGAAAACGATGCATAAATCTAGCTAGAAATAAAAACGATGAGTATTCGATGCGTGTTAAAAGTTATAGAAAAGCTGTTTTGAGTCTCATATTTTCTGTCGTCTGTTTTAGTCTTATAAAAATACAGTGAAACTCCAGAATTAGTAATTTTTTGTTTCTTCATAACTCAGAGCCACTTCATAGCTCAGGGACACTGATTGTTTTCTATGATTAAAATTTTGGAGAAAATTACGGTCTTTGACTGAGAACTAGGACGAAATTCATGACGTATATCGTTTTCTATAATTGAAACAAATTTGAAAATACTTCATAACTCCGCAGTGCATTTCATAACTCAGGTCCTTCATCACTCGAGTGAACTAATTACTCACCTATATATATACTGAGTGCGAGTTAATCTATGGTCAAAATTTAATTAATTTATTGAAATTTCATCACAGAGATTTCATCTTTACTTAGCTAAGTCGTGGCCTCAAAACATTTTCTTTAATTTGAATTCATAGAGAATTTAATTTTTAAGGAGTTACAATTTTATAAAAATTTGACCATCTTATTATGTACAATTTGTAATAAGAATAAGTTGTGATTTTGGTTATAAAAGCGGTGTTTGTTTATATAGAAGAAGAATATATTTTTTTACATAGGTTTTCACATAAATTTTATAAAATATTATTTTATGTTTAATGAGAAGGTTTATTACAATAATATAGTGTATACTGTCAGGGGCGTATCTAGGATTCGGTCAAGGGGGGGGCACTTTTCAAAAAATTAACGTTTCTGAAAAAATCTACGGATAATTCCTCAGACTGGTCAGCTATTTGATTATTTTAATTGCTTTGAACTTGCTTACACTGTGTTCCGTCAGAAGCGTCCTTTTTTAAATTGCGAAATGGGAGGACGTCATTATGTTCATAAAGAATGGATTTTACCCTATTAATATTAGCATTTTTCCAAAACCTTAAAAACACTTTTGAATTTGAAAAGAAATGCATCGTCCTGTACTCGGTAGATTGCCAAAACACCTTCTTCTTCAACAGTATGTCGAAAATTCATGCTTCACTCCATGACAAGTGGAAGGGCGGCTAAATCTTACCACCTGAAAAAGTTCACTAGAGTTCGTGGTCTATTCAATGAAACTGGATCTATTCACAAGAAAAGCAAATGATAACAAAACCAAAAAGAACAAAAACAGTGATTCAGGAGGTTAAGAGTTTCTATGAAGAACCCCCAGAGCCCCCAGTTTCTCAGCAGATTTCACCAACCATAACTTCGTTGTGGAGGATCGTCAGGAACACTAATGAAAATCCCTGAAATATCAACGGAATAAATGATAGGTATGATGCTAAGGTAATATCTTCGTTGCCATTATTAATTGAATGGATATACACTATACAGGCATCCCCCGCTTTAGTTACCAAATCACGACTCAGTTCAGTTACCAAACGGCAACTAAAGCGAATAAAAGTAACAAGAAATTTATAATTGTCACTCCTTGATTTATACCTCATTTTCTATGAGTTATAGAAAGAAAATTCATTATTAGAGTAAAACGTATCTAAGCATATTATTAATAATATACAGTCTTTCATTGTATGTGACTGTGACGAAAAAGTTTAAAGTCGTGCATTTATTAAATGTTTTAAAATCCATCCATAGCTTAACTCTCACTCAGTATAGGTGTAGTAATTAATAGATACTTAATTAAACTTCTATAATTGTTGTGCTACATTTAACAAACAGCAATTTTATGCTTTATGAAATATTTTTGGTAGCAGGGTACTAAGTTCCAAGTTATTGGTTGGATCTACAATTTTGGACACGTCAGAAAAAAAATTATAAATTTAATATCTGTTTAACTATTTAAAAATTATAAATTTAATTATTATTTAACTATTTAAAAATTATAAATTTAATTATTATTGTAATTGGTATCATGGTTATCAATTGAAACAAAAGTTAAATAATGATTGCTATATGAAAATTTTCACGTGTTCGAAAATATGGAACCGTGCAATAACACGGAACTAACCCTAAAATGGGACATGTTGAATTTCTGAACCAATTGCTTCTAATAACCTCACCTGGATTATAATTTTGATTTTTTTAGTTACCGTGAAAAAAATCACAAAAAATTGTCTCCGTTTTCTATGTCTACGAACGGTTCTTATTTCGAAACATATGACTCGAAATAAGTACCACTTTTGTTAAAGTGAGTTGTACTTAAAGCAAGGCTTGCCTGTAATTTTCCTTGATGATGGCAACTTATCATCGGTTAATGGTGTTTCATATCTCAGATTGCTACAGGACATTATTTGGTGCTAGTTTGTTATGCGATCTGATCATCATTTACTGGTTTGGCATGCGATCTATTTAAAATTTATTAGCAAATATAAAAGATACAAACAGGTATACAAGATACCAAATATATATAGTATTTTATTTCCTTGAATAATTATATACCATTTACATATTCAAAGCCTTAATATGGAAATACTTCAAGAAAATATCGTTATATAAACTACATCCTACCAAACTTATTTGAATATAAAGTAAAAATAAGCAATCAATATATGTTTTTTTTTACTTTTAATGCATTGTGACAATATCATCTCGTCTATGTTGTTTGTTTTGTATCATAGTTGCTTAAAAAGAAAAATTATCATAATTATTAAAATTAAAATACTAAAGCATTATCAGATCACATTAACCTCATAGATTGCATACCAAACAAGCAACCCTTGTTTGGCCCATACTGCACCATTCTGCAACTCGTTCTACAGTTTGGTGGATGCAAGACGGCGCTCCACCACATTGAACAAAATTCAACAAATGCAGTTCTAGAATTTCTCATTGAAAAGATTAGAGGTCGATTCATTAGCAGAAGAACGGAAAATTCCTGGCCAGCACACAATCAATATCTCAACCCTTTGGATTTTCACTTCTTGGCTGCTGCACAAACTCGAGTTTATATATGAAAAAGAATATTCCATTGTGTCTCTTATACAAAATGTTTAAAGTTTCGCTGAAAGGTATAACCCGAAGACCCCTAAGAAATTTGAAAGAATGTTTCGAAGTTTGCTTCGTTCTGTCTTCAGACTGGAGGAGGTCATTTTCATCAACTTCTGTAGGGCCACAGGAGATGTGGTTTATATGATATAGCCATATATATAGGAAAATAAATGTTTAATAATAATACTTTCTTTTTCATCAACGTGGTGTATCTATGATGACAATTGATGCATTAGAAGTGCTTCTAATTCGCAATTTAAAAATGTCGTTTCTGATGGAACACAGTGTGTCAGTGGATGTATTGTATAGTCCATAAGCTGTATATCAAGTCTAATAGACTGATAGTTATTAAATTAATCACAATATTCAATCATTGACTGCAGCAAAAATAATCAAAACCATACTGATACACTGTGTTTCATCAAATAACGTATTTTTTTAATTGCGGATTAGAAGAACTTACAAATAAGTCAAATACCATTATAGATGCATCACTTTGGAGGAAACGAAAGGATTTTAATAATTATTAAACATTTATTGTCTTATATCATATGAGGCACATCTCCTGAGGTCCTACAAAAGTTGTTGAAAATGACCCTCTCCGATGTGAAGACAGAACGATGGACGCTTCAGAACATTCTTGCATACTTTCTTGAGAGTCTTATTGTTATATCTTTGACCGGAGATTTGAACACATTATATAAGACTCATTGGGATCTGTTTTTTTTATATATAAACATATAAACTCGAGTTTGAGCAGCAGCCCATATGCGAAAGTCCAAAGAGTTGAGACCTGGACTGTGTGCTGACCAGGAATTTTATTTCCGTACTTCTGCTTATCACTCGACCTCGAAACTTTTCCTTAAATTCTAAAGCTGTCTTTGTGCAATGTGGTCTTGCATCCACAAAAGTGAAGAAGTTGTAGGCTGGGCCAAATAATGTGCTGGAGCAATCAGAGTTTTGAAAACCATTAACTGGTAACAAGTTGCCATATTCATTAAGGAATGATTACCTTAGCATCATACCTATCATTTGTTTTCCAGGTATTTCGAGGATTTTCATTCGTATTTTTCGATGTGTTTTTGATGGAGGCAAATTAACTTCTCGATCGTCTGTCCAAACGATTCAATTGGCAATGCTGGATGGTTGCTGCATAATCCACTTACAAAACCGCTATTTATGTGGTTTTCGTTATTGGTCGAACTGAAGTTCAATGATAGAAATGGAATTTAAATGAATGTATGACGATCCTCCACCACGTGGTTTTGGTGTGGATGAAATCTGCTGAAAAGTTTTTCTGAGAGAAAAACTAGTGGTTTCTTCAAAGAAACTCTTCACCTCCTGAATCGCAGATTGTGTTTTTTTAGTTTTGTTTTTATTTACTTTTTCTTGTGAATAGAACCAGTTTCATTGAATAGACAACGAACTCGTGTGAACTTTTTCAAGTGGTAAGATTTAGCCAACCGTTCCATTTATCTTGGGAAAGCATGAATTTTCGGTGTACTGTTGAAGAAAAAAGTGTTTTGGCAAACTACAGAGTACAGGACGATGAATTTCTTCTCAAATTCAAAAACATTTTTAAATTAAAGAACAATGATAGAAATTCACTCTCTATGGACAAAATGGCTTCTTCTACATGATACGACTTGAAGCAATTTAATTTCTCCCATTTCGCAATTTAAAAATGACGATTTTGATAGAATACAGTATTCAAGCATGTCAAAAGCAAGTAAAAATAATCAAATAATTGACATTTCTTCAATTTGGCGGATTAATCCATATATTTTTTTAATCCGTAGATTTATTTTTAAAAAGTTCAGACCTCAAGGGGGGGGCATCTGCCCCAAATGCCCCCCCCCCCCCTTGTATACGCGCCTGTATACTGTTCTTTATTTACCACTAATCCTTTCATTACATACATCGCATCAATATTTTCTATCTATTCAGCCCTTTTCTTTAAATATGGAGTTTATTCTTTTATTGTCTTTCTAGGTTTCCGAAAACACATTCGGCGAAAACACTCTCGCCGCACGACACTTTCGCCGAAAAAGTGACAATTGTTTTCCTAAATAAGGTATACTTATTTTACAGCAAAAACAGTAAAGTCTATATTTTGTCACTATTAGGTGGACAGTATGTCTTTATATTTATAACGTACAGATTTTTTTTATATATTCGGCGAATGTGTTTTCGTCGAAAGGACCGGTCACCGGCATTTTGTCCGTTATATAGGCGTTCTGTCTGTATTTATTTTGTCCTAGTACCATGATATGGTATGATATTAATAAAAAATAATTAGGTTTTTATAAAATAAAAATCTTTTCGAAGGATCGAATTTGCAAGTTTGCTAGATATGAAAGTACCAACATCAGACCATCCTACTTCATGTCGATTAACACCGTGAGAGTCGCACCTCCACAAGGAGCAACTGCCAAGTGAGTTAAAAGAATATGTTAGCCATGTACTTCTGTAGTGATGACATTCTACCAACTTTGAGCAAAACTGCACATTAGTAGAGTCCTGAGTAATGAAGTACCCTGTATGATGAACCTGTTATGTGTAGTCTACAATATCTCTATTAGAATGGATATATTTAATCCTATATAATGAAGTAGGCTTTCTATAGTGAACTAGTTGTAGTTCACTACGTATAGTGAGATCAGTTGCTAGAAGACAGATTCTTCAGTTGATTCGTTATATGTAGTTCACGCATTTCTTCTGTAACGAAACGGGTCTACGTTATAACTCTACCACTCTCAACTCACTTCTTTAGTTCGATTAAACGGTTTAAAGTAATTTTAATTCCATCTCAAACTATTCTAATCCATTATACTGATAAAAATGTACATTGCTTCTATCTAAATATAATGATATACTCTTAATATAGCTATAAGCCAAACATTGAAGCTCAAATTAGGTAATAAAATCTATCCAACATTTCGATGGTTTTCATTAGTCTAATTAGGTAAAGAATCTATCTACTACTTTATTAGACTCTTTTCTCAAGGATCTAGTTGACGATTTATTATATTTAAATCCGAGATCCTTTACTTCATTAACCTGTATATAATTTTGATAATTTTGACTAGAAACATAATGTTGGGAAGAAACATATTATTCTTCAGTTAAGTATTCATTTTTATATATAAACCATCATAAGATAAAAAATAATATTTTATTCACCGCCAACTGAAAATAATAACATAAATCTAGAGTTTATAGGTATATCAATTATCAACTTTAAAATTCATAGAAATGGTGGTATCTTGCAGATTTCCCGAAAACGAATTTGAGAAACTAAATTTACCGAAACTAATTCGCCGAACCGGTTTCTACAAATACGAGTTTGCCAAAACCAACATTGACCGAAACCGGATTTGCCCAAATATATAGATTTGCCGAAAGTCACGTTTGCCAAACGGGCTATTTCGAACAAAATGTAACTAAACTAAGCAAAACTCTCAAAGCCTCTCTATCTATCCATACTATCATAAACACTTTTGAAAAAAATATAATTTGACAAATTTTAGAATATCTAAATTGGTGTAATGTATACACTATGGCTTTGTAATATTTCCCTCATTATTTCATAATGTTTAAAAATGTTAGTCATGAATAACATAACTATCATCTACATATGTTCATATATCCCTAATGCACCTCATGCTTCAACAACCTTCATGAATACATGTGTTTTGAGTAAAGAACATTGATTTATATAACCCATTTATTAGTATTGCTATATGCATACTAATATAATTAATATGTATATACAGTTAGATATATGGAAATAGGCTAATAGCGGAATGATACGGAATGCAAACTTGTATAATAATAGTAATGTCAACTTCATATAAGAAATGTTTTTATTCAAAATAAATTTGATTTTCGAAAAAATACTTTTTTCGATCAAATTGTCCTTCGGCTAATCTGTATTTCATCAAATTTGGGATTCGGCAAACTCATGATTGGAGAATCCGGTTAGGAGAATTAGCTTTCGATAAATTTGGATTCGGCAAGTTCGTTTTCGGAAATCAACTTAGACCCAGAAAAGATGTCTATTGACCGACCATTCTTTTAATTTGATCTGATCCTCAGCGTACAGAAATTTAATTTCCTTGTATCCTTTCAGTGACTGCTATGAAGAGTGCAAGAAGGTAGTCAAAGGATTACTTCCAGCGTCGACTATAGTGTTCGAGAATGGCACTTCATGACTAGTGGTCGCTGGACTTACATAGACGCTAAAACAACCAACTCTTCTTTGACGCTAGTAAACAGTGCCGGTGAACCTGTGGACAGAACCTTCCTTGATCCGATAAGCGGTATGCCAACATCTTTAGGAGAAGAGTACTGCTTGTTCTCCAGATACGGATCTCCATCTATGCTTCTCTGTCAGTAAAATGGATCCCAACCTTCTATTGTGATTTGCATTTAGTAATAATGGAGGTTTCTTTGTTCTTATCTGGATATTACTTGTTTCTTCATTATTCCATTAATCACACTATATACTAATACAGTGTGTATTTGTCTGTTAGTTGCAAGAAAAATGTCACGCTTTAACATTTAAGATATAGTATAACTCCATGATTAAAATATTTAAACAAAAATCCGAAAAAAATGAAAATCAGGAAAACTGGAAATCAGGAAAACCGTAAAATCAAAAATCCGGTAGAACCAAAAAATCGGTAAAAATATAAAACCTGGAAAATCAAAAATATAAAATCCGAGATACCAAAAAAGTTGGGAATAAAAAAAATCCCAAAATGAAAAAACCGGGATATCCAAAATATTCAGAATTACAAAAAGTCCGATATTTCCACTAGTATGGAAAATATTTGCATAATTATTATAGGTGAGTTTTCTAGAGTGAAGTAATTCGAAGTTGAATGACACTGAAATTCTAAATGTTGCACAGTGCATACAGAAAAAGGATTAGTTGAATCAAATCAAATTTTATTTGTTTTGATTATATGAATGGTTAGATTTTGCCCCTACCTACGTTAAATTGATTTGGTTAAAATTTTGTTAAAAGAACAGAGTCGTTTTGACTCACACCTAAACTCATAAACAGTAGCACCAACTTTTATAATATGTTAATTTATACACCGGATATATTGGATTAACACTCTTTGTGAGTTACTAGCAATACACGTATATGTCATAGTTGTTTCAAGCTACTTTAAAATGATCAAAATAGTAACTTGCAACTCGCATAGTAAGTGGATTTAATCCATAAAATGAATTTAATTAACTAATGTTTGGTGACACACTACGTCATACTTGTTTTAACACACATGAAAATTGAAAACATGAATAAAGTCCACCTAACTCACGTAATTCATTGATTCAAAGCAAAAATTGATGACCAATTAGGTAGATATAACTCATATAGGTAAACTTTTTTCTCTGTGTTCTCTCTATTCACTTTATAGAGATTCTTGGAATGTTCTAATTAATTTGAATCAGCTAGTGGTGTAATTTTCCTTCATGATCTAATTCTAAGTATAGCACAATCAAATAAAAAGACTAAAAATCTATTTACTTGTATCTCATTAGCCATATCACCTAAAATTAGTATTTTTGGCATGAAATTGCTGGTATATATTTTATTATATTTTATTCATCTGAAAAATAAAAGTTGCCTGTTATAAAAATGTTTCTATTTATTTCAATGTAGTCTTTATCTTCTGCAGTTATGATGCATCGTCATCTGAACAGTTTATTAATCCCTGATAACATTACACTATCGAGCCAACGTCAGTAAACGTATGCAAAGTGAAGGAACGATCGGGTATTGGCACGCCAGTGCTATTACACACTGGGCCATTGTATGGTAAACGACATTGGGCCAACGGTTGTCAACTAGCACTGTTCAATGAAGGGAAACATTGGTTAACCCATCCAGTTATTTTTGATGTACCAGTATATTTATTATTTTGGTCAACCGGTTCTAATAGGCAGTTATCGCTAGACAATATAAGAAGTTAGGTGCAACCGATCTCTCCTAACTTCAACCACATCAAATAGCCCATTTAATACAATTGTAGCCGTTTCTGGCAATTTAGTATAAATATGACTGCTATCCCTTCAATTATTAATTTAACGCTTTATTTATTTCCTCCATAAAAATGAGCTTGGCCGCTAGTAAAATTTACATATTTAGTATGAAAAGTTATTTTTTCGTTTAAAATAATTATTCATATTGAAAATTATATTTTATATTCAATATTTAAATAAAAATATCATTTGGTTAAAATAGCGTAGATAAAATAATATAGATTCAAGTTTGAATAGGAAACTGTTCTATTATTTCCCCCTGACTTTGATCTGTAAAATGTATTTGTAGGACAGTTAGTTACTACATTGTTAGAAAATAAATGTTGTCATCACATATCATGCATAGAGTATAGACAGTATATAGCGTAATCTAATTAATACACCTCTTATATGAAAATAGCACTGGCCGTCGACATGCATGACATCGGTAACGTTAAGTATTGCCGGTACCGGAAATAAGTTGTTTATATGTGGTTATACTGTTCAGGGCCGGTGGACATCCGTGAGATGGGCCAAAGTCGGGCCTTTGCTGGCCCAATACACCGAGACCGGCATGACAGCGTTGGCCCAGGGTTTCGTTCTGAATTGTGCCAACGGTGGTCCAACATTGTAATGTTTAGTGGGTATATAAGACGACGTAAATTAATTTCAATTAAAGGTTACTTCTAAAATGTTTATTATGCTTTTTAAATTTGATTTTATAATATTCTATAGTATTCAATAAGTCCCATATTTATTGCCATACACGAAATTATTTTGTGAAATGGAGAAGTTCTGAAGGTCCTTTCCAAGCAATTTTTCTTATCATTTTATCAATTAGGCTAATGTTTCTCATCATTTTGATGTAAATCCCGTGATATTTGATACCATATTTTTAATTTTATACGGTTTAAATATTAAAAAAAAATTAAATTTTTTATACCCGTTGTACCCCAACTTTCAGTTCAAAGAAAAAGAAAGTACACCGTTTATTTTGAATTTCATTGTCAACTAGGTAGTTAATAGTTAGGTATTTATTTAAATCTTTATTTAAATATTAAACAAAGCCCGAACAAGCATTGTTTATATGTCAAATAATCAAATTCAAATTGGATGTCAAAACATAGAACTTGAACTGGAACTTGGTCTGTACAGACTTTTTAGCGCCACCGGTTTCACCCTCAACTACCCCAGATAACCTTCCGCAGGGCCGTCACCCTGCCAGCTGTCTCACACCTCCATTACCCTAACTCTCCACGTCTCCTCTAGAAATCCAGAAATGTACACACTCTCCGAGTGTCCTGCTCCCCAAATCACATCACCTCCCCCATCGTATGTATCCCATGTCGCTCTCTCACCGCCTCCAGACTCGGACACTCAAGTACACACAGAGAAAGGATTAGTTGAATCAAATCATATTTGATTTGTTTTGACTAAATTTTATGGTTTATCTGTGCGCCTACCTACGTGGTGAGTTGCAGGTACTATTTAATATGAGTTAAATTGACGTTGGTTAAAACAACACATATGTGAGTTGATTATTTTTAATTCCAGATGGTCACAACAACTATCTGTGATAGTCAAAACTACTCGTGATGGTTGAACCAATTATATGTAATGGTTAAAACAACTACAGAACAAGGTTACATCAACTATACTTGTGTATGTTTCTCCAATCACTCCTATGTGTTATACCAACTACTCGTATTGGTTATATCAACTACTCGTGTAGGTTATATCAATATCTCGTGTTGGTTATATCAACTACTAGTAAACTAAGTAAATGTATATCAACTATTAGTGTAGGTTGAAATATCGGTCCGGTTAGCAGTAGCCAGACTTTTTACATGACTTTTTCAGTCACTATATTTACTCTATCAAATTATAATCTCGAGTTAGGTCCCGGTATCAATTAGATTAGACTATTTATTTTCTAGGACCAAATCTAACATGTTCATTTATTTTCTACTTTTGCTTCTGTGATATGCATACTATTTTGATTTAAAAAAATAATTGAGCACCTAGACCTATCCTTGCTTTTTGATCCGATTAATTGATATATGGCTATTAGTTGTAAATTAATAGATTAGATTGAATAAGTAACTTCATCAGGTCAGTTTGTAAATAAGTAGTTAAGTGAAGTAAATAACTTTACGTAGTGATAAATAGGTAGGCTAGATGAATTAATTAACCAGGCTAGATTACAAAAGTTGATAGAATAAATCTTTGATATGCTGCAATTATACTATAACTTAATGAATAATAATAAAGCCTTTATCTTCTAAACAATATTTTGGTGCAATTCATCTTACTCATAAGCACTGATATAGAAATATGATAATAGAATTACCAAGGTCAAATTGAAAACGAAATATAAACATTTATGTTTTAGATTTATTATTTAGAAGTAAAATTTGAATCCTCGTCACTGTCTGTTACGACTATAGGTTGCCTATTCCTGAAATAAGAGAATCGTATATTAATATATATATAACAGAAATTTATATACATTATCAATAACATCACCAACTCTTTTTCCTTTTGTGATGAGAAAGCGACAACTTCGATATTCTTTTCATGTATGGAATCCCTTAAAGCATATGAAAAAGTAATAGCTAATCATATTGTAAATACACATTTAAAAATCATCTAATATTTTCAAATACCTACTTTGACCTAGCATAATTGTTCCTGAACCATTCAAAGGAATTGAAGAGGACTCCGATAGTTGATGACGTTAATCTACTCCATCAATTCTTCATAAAGATCTGAAAGTAGATTCAGAAAATATAGAAAACCATATTAATAAAGAAATGAAGTAAATTATTAACTGAGAATTGTTTCATATAGGTAAATTATTTATATAAAATGTTAAACTATTTATAAATCTTCAGATGCAGTATAAATTTAGCTCTAATAAATGCAATGGATTCTCCTGGCTAATCCTCATAATTTTGTTCATTATACACTCTTAATTTAGACTTTAATTAAAGACCAAAAAAGTATAACATATCAAAAGGCTCACTTCTGGTTGGAGTTCTCCCTGCTAAATCCCTGGACGTTGTTCTCCTCCAACTACCTCCCTGGATGGAGTTCTCTGTTAGAATTAGGTTAAATAACAGTGGGTTAACAACGTTAAGACAGAGTTTATTTAAAGAGTAAATATGTTATACAATTAGAAGTCTATTGAGAGATGAGTGGAACACATCCCTCACAGAGTAATGTAAAGAACCGACTGCCTTCAGAAACTACAAGCAGGGGTATTTAACCCTCGACGGAAGTGTGATCGACTTTAGACCTTACGTCCGTTTCTCATTAAAAGTAATACATGGTTATTGAAACAATAGGTAATTTAATATAGCTGAGCTAGTCTAACAGGAAATTAATATTAAACATATAACGAGTGTGTAATACATTTAACTAAAATTTCAACACTCCTCCTCACACGACATTATATATTTTTCATGCCTATTAATTCAACTAATTTGATAAATCTATCAATAGGCAACGGTTTAGTGAATATGTCAGCGAGCATAGTTTCGCTGGGGCAATACACAAGTTTAATTGTGTTTGAAGCAACAAGATCTCTAATGTAATGAAATTTAATATCAATGTGTTTCGATCTAGGATGATTTTTTGCATTTTTAGCAATACAAATAGCTGACTGATTATCCTCAAAAAAAAACTATAGGATTCTTATTTGGTACTTTAAGATCTAATAGTAATTTATTTAGAAATACAGCTTCTTGGGAGGCTCCAGAGAGGGAAACATATTCAGCTTCAGCTGTTGATAAAGCAACACATGACTGTTTCACAGAGCGCCAAGAAATAATGGAATTATTTAACATAAAGCATTGGCCAGAAGTACTTTTCCTATCAACTCTGTTTCCTGCCCAGTCGGCATCAGAATAACCTATAAACTCAGAATCTTCATTACCATATGTAATGCCAAGATCCGGTGTGCCCTTTAGGTATCTAAATATTCTCTTAATTGCAGACCAGTGCTTAGTGTTTGGATTGGAACAAAATTTAGAGACATTTCCAACTGCATAAGTTATGTCAGGTCTAGTTTTAGTAGATAGATACAGTAAGGCACCTACAGCTGACTGATATTTAGTTTTGTCTACTAGTTCACACTCATCAGTAGTTGGTTCCAAATGGGAATTAACATCAGCAGGGGTTGAAATAGGTTTGCAATTATTGAATTCAAATCTATCTAATAACTCGTTGACAAATGAAGATTGATTTAGGGCTATTTTATTTTCGTCTTGTACGATTTTTATGCCTAAGAAATAGGATAATTTTCCTAAGTCTTTCATCTCAAATTTAGCACTTAAATCAATCTTGATTTTAGTCAGATCATCATAGTTCTTACATGCTACAATAATATCATCTACATACACAGAAATGAAGCATGGAGAGTTATTGATTAATTTAACATATATACAAGAGTCACAAGAGGACTGAATAAAGCCTAAGGATTTAAGATATGCATCCAACGCATCATTCCAACATTTGGGTGATTGTTTTAATCCATACATAGATTTATTAAGTTTACATACTAAATCTTCTTTTCCTGGAATAGCATAGCCAGGAGGCTGTCTAATATAAACATTTTCTTTAAGATCCCCATTCAAAAAAGCAGAATTGACATCCAAGTGATGTACAAATAATTTTTGGTTAGCTGCTAAAGATAACATGGTTCGCACCGATTCAAATCTCACTACAGGAGCAAAAATTTCATCATAGTCGATTCCAGGTCTCTGTAAAAAACCCTGAGCGACTAATCTAGCTTTATATGAAACCACTCTACCATCAGATCCCTTTTTTCTTTTAAACACCCATTCAGATTTAATTATATTTAAATCTGAGGTAGGTTTTACGAGTTCAAAAACTTTATGTTTCTCAAAAGCATTTAATTCCCTCTCCATGCAGAGATGGGCGGGAAAGTACTTCCCAAGTACCAAGTAAAAGTACTAAGTAACAAGTAAGTACTTCAAGTACTACTTGAAGTACTTTCTAAAAAGTACTTTGAATAATTACTTAGAAGTACTTTTTACAATTACTTGTTACTTTCCAAGTAAAAAGTATTTTGCAAAGTACATTTTTCCTTTCAGTCAAGAGATTTTAAAAGATTAGTTCTAAAATCTCTACAAAATTAATTCTTTTTCTCATCAAAACTGTATTTACAGCAACTGGATAAAAACTAGAGTTTGAAGAGGTCCAACATGTTGGAAAATTGTTTGTCAAGCAGTAAAATTGAAAACTTTGTCAAACAGTAGAATCGAAAACTAAGACTGTAAGACATTGTATACTTTTATGTGACTGTGAATATTTATATATTCTGACATACAATCATGTATAGAGACTATGAGTTATATTGACCAATTTAAGTACATTGAATATAATTATTTTATGATACCTAGATATCACAACCAATATTTACCAAACACATTGACGAATTTATTATAAGCGTGTGGACGTGTACAGTGAGTCACTGTGATGATGTACCATATGAGTAAAGAGTCACTGTGATGATGTAATATCAGAGAAAATTAGAGATGCACCGATACTCTCGGTATCGGATAAAGTATCTGATAGTATCTGTATTTTTATGAGTATCTGGTAATTGGTATCGGATCCCAAAAAATAGTTCAAATATTACCGATACCAATTACTTTTTCAAGTTAGGTAGTATATATTGGTATTAGTTTTCAATTGAACATTAATAGCATATACCTATGTTCATCCGATATACGATTGGAAGAAATCAAGATACGATTTAAATAATACTATCATATCTGAATTAGGTAGTCTATTCATTTTTAGTTTCATTATGATACCTACTTCGATAGTTTCAATATGATACCTACTTCTATAGTTTCAATATGATACCTACTTCGATAGTTACATTATGATACCTACTTCAATAGTTACATTATGATACCTACTTCGATAGTTACATTATGATACCTACTTCGATAGTTACATTATGATACCTACTTCGATAGTTACATTATGATACCTACTTCGATAGTTACATTATGATACCTACTTCGATAGTTACATTATGATACCTACAGCCTACTTCGATAGTTACATTATGATACCTACTTCGATAGTTACATTATGATACCTACAGCCTACTTCGATAGTTACATTATGATACCTACTTCGATAGTTACATTATGATACCTACTTCGATAGTTACATTATGATACCTACAGCCTACTTCGATAGTTACATTATGATACCTACTTTGATAGGTACACTGTGCTACCTACTTCGAAGGGTACACTGTGCTACCTACTTCGAAGGGTACACTGTGCTACCTACTTCGATAGGTACACTGTGCTACCTACTTCGAAGGGTACACTGTGCTACCTACTTCGAAGGGTACACTGTGCTACCTACTTCGATAGGTACACTGTGCTACCTACTTCGATAGGTACACTGTGCTACCTACTTCGAAGGGTACACTGTGCTACCTACTTCGAAGGGTACACTGTGCTACCTACTTCGATAGGTACACTGTGCTACCTACTTCGAAGGGTACACTGTGCTACATACTTCGAAGGGTACACTGTGCTACCTACTTCGAAGGGTACACTGTGCTACCTACTTCGAAGGGTACACTGTGCTACCTACTTCGAAGGGTACACTGTGCTACCTACTTCGAAGGGTACACTGTGCTACCTACTTCGAAGGGTACACTGTGCTACCTACTTCGAAGGGTACACTGTGCTACCTACTTCGAAGGGTACACTGTGCTACCTACTTCGAAGGGTACACTGTGCTACCTAAATCGATAGCTAAACTGTGCTACCTACTTCGAAGGGTACACTGTGCTACCTACTTCGAAGGGTACACTGTGCTACCTACTTCGAAGGGTACACTGTGCTACCTACTTCGATAGGTACACTGTGCTACCTACTTCGAAGGGTACACTGTGCTACCTACTTCGAAGGGTACACTGTGCTACCTACTTCGAAGGGTACACTGTGCTACCTACTTCGAAAGGTACACTGTGCTACCTACTTCGATAGGTACACTGTGCTACCTACTTCGAAGGGTACACTGTGGTACCTACTTCGATAGGTACACTGTGCTACGGTGCTACCTACTTCGATAGGTACACTGTGCTACCTACATCGATGGGTACACTGTGCTACCTACTTCGATAGGTACACTGTGCTACCTACTTCGATAGTTACACACTGTGCTACCTACTTCGATAGGTAAACTGTGCTACCTACTTCGATAGGTACACTGTGCTACCTACTTCGATAGGTACACTGCACTACTTTGATAGGTACACTGCACTACTTCGATAGGTACACTGCACTACTTTGATAGGTACACTGTAGCTTCTACTTTGATAGGTACACTGTACTACTTTCATAGGTACACTGTACTACTTTCATAGGTACACTGCACTACTTCGATAGGTACACTGCACTACTTCGATAGGTACACTGTACTATTTCGATAGGTACACTGTACTATTTCGATAGGTATACTGTACTATTTCGATAGGTATAATGTACTATTTCGATAGGTACACTGTACTACTTCGATAGGTACACTGTTTTTTGATAGGTACACTGTGTACCTAACTAGGTACACTGTACCTAATTGCAATAACACAAAAATGTTCTAACGAATGAATTTAATAGGTATTACACAGAGCAAGTGGCACCTGTGGAGTGCACTTCTGCCGATGCATTTTTATATTATTATGAAGTCAAGATGTATTATTGTATAGGTAGTTTACTTGAAAACACCAAGACAATAATCTTTATAAATACCTAGGTAGCTACCTAATCCTATCCCATGAATATTGTCAATACCTAGGTACATCATTATATGTAAAACTTTATAAATTATCTGTATATACATTTAACTACAGATACCTACCTAGAACTAATATTTTAGGTGTTTTTGGCTTGAATATTATACTTTTAAAAAGTAACTGGTATCGGAATTGGTATCGGTATCGGTTACCAGAATTTTAAAATAACTGTAATTGGTACTGGTATCGGTTACTAATGTGGTATCGGTGCATCTCTAGAGAAAAGAGTCACTGTGATGATGTACTATCAGAGAAAAGAGTCACTGTGATGATGTACTATCGGAGAAAAAAGTCATTGTGATGATGTACTATCAGAGAAAAGAGTCACTGTGATGATGTACTATCAGAGAAAAGAGTCAATGTGATGATGTACTATCAGAGAAAAGAGTCACTGTGATGATGTACTATCAGAGAAAAGAGTCACTGTGATGATATACTATCAGAGAAAAGAGTCACTGTGATGATGTACTATCAGATAAAAGAGTCACTGTGATGATGTACTATCAGAGAAAAGAGTCACTGTGATGATGTACTATCAGAGAAAAAAGTCACCGAGAAGATGTACTATAAGAGTTAACAGCATAAATTATTAGTTTTAAAATTGTATAGTAAATGTACTTGGTACTTGAAAGTACTTTAAAAAGTACTTGGTACTTCTACTTTGAAAGTACTTTTTTATTTGAGTACTTGGGCAACTACTTCAAGTACATTGATTTACGAGTACTTGTACTTAGTACTTAAGTACTTTCGATGTACCTTTCGCCCATCTCTGTCTCCATGGCATGTTTCCATTTAGAGGATTCAGAACCGCTATTAAGAGCCTCAGATACCGACCTAGGTTCGATATTGATATTCCCATTGACTAATAAACCCTCCTCCTCCTCCTCAACATGATCATACTCCCAACTACCATATCTAATAGGAGCTCGACGAATTCTAGACGATCGTCTAAGATCCTCATTAGGACTGATAGCTGGTACAGGTTGCGCCTCAGGGAGGATTATTGGAGGGTTATCGTCAGGAGGTTGATTCTCAGGTCCAGCAGGTTCTGAATCTTCTGAATGGAACACCAGTGGAGAGGTAGGAGTCTCACTCAGTTGAGGGCTCTCAATCTTAGATGAAATTGATTCATCAAAGGTTACATTCCTGGAAAAGAAGATTCTTTTAGATTCAACATCATACATCTTATACCCTTTAGTAACTGTGCCATAGCCAATAAACAGACATTTGGTAGCTTTATTTTCTAACTTTGATCTTTCCTCTCGAGAAATATGTGCGTACCCTGTGCATCCAAAAACTTTTATATGACCGATGTTGGGTTTTCTAAGATTTAAAGCTTCATATGGAGTTTTATTTACTAAAAATGAATTAATGCATCTATTATTTAGATATTTTGCAGTATATAGTGCTTCACCCCAGAATTCCTTATCAATTCCTGAATCAGATAACATACATCTAACTTTTTTCATAATAGTTCTATTAAATCTTTCAGCTAACCCATTTTGTTCAGGAGTTTTAGGAATGGATTTCTGGTGAATTATACCTTCATTTCGTAAATATGATTCAAACTTATTTGAGGTATATTCTCCTCCATTATCTGACTGCAAGGTTTTAATTTTCCTTTCATAAATATTTTCAACCATAGCTTTCCATTCCAAAAACTTCTGAAACACATCACTCTTATGTGCAATAACATATATCCAGGAGTATCGAGTAGCATGATCAATAAAGGTCAGAAAATATGAATTATTACCCCTGGAAGTGGGAGTAATTTTCCCACAGACATCGGTGTGGATTAAATCAAGAGGTTTACAATTTTTCTTAATGCTTGTAGAAAAAGGTATTTTATGCATTTTCCCATTACAGCAGTGTTCACACACGCCTTCTATAGCTTTTAATTTACTATCCAGACCATTTACTGATTTAGTTCGGATCATTTTAGTCAAGTTATCTTTACCTATATGACCGAGCCTTCTGTGCCATAGAATGTTTACTTCATTTTGATCAACAGTTACTGCAGCTTTATGAACTAAAGTATTAAGATAATAGAGTTGACCAACACAGTTAGCCTCAGCCATTAACTCTTTATTTTCGTTCAAAATTTTACATTTATCATCTTCAAAAATAATAGATTTATTATTACTTGTCATTTTAGACACTGATAGTAGATTAAAAGCTAGATTTGGCACATATAGTACATCATTTATTTTACATGTTCTACTTCCACCACCTGGTATATTCACAATAACAGAAACATTTCCTAGTGAAATAGCTTGTAAGACATCTCCATTTCCTACTTTAACATTGATAGGTTTGCTAATATTTGCAAAATCTTTACATAAATTTTTATCACCACTCATGTGTGATGAAGAGCCTGAATCTATTATCCAAATATTACTGTCGGCATATTTGTTACAAAGAGCGATATCATTAGCATACATTGTGTGATTTAGTTCTATATGACTTACATTTACAACATTTGGCTGGTTTTGAGTTCTGTTAGTTTGAGAAGACCTTTTAAATTTAAAGCAGTCTTTTTTCAGGTGTCCCATCTTATTGCAGAAATGGCAAATGATGGACTGTTTGTTTACTCCAGCATAATTCTGAGTATTTGATAATGCTAATGCATTATTGGTTTTAATACTCAACTTTTCAGCTTCTCTCCGGAGTGTGTCAGCTACGGTAATCCAGTTAGGGATGTCTGTCTGAGCTTCAAGTGCAGTGACAAGCACTTCAAACGGCCCTGGTAGTGATGACAGAAGACAAATCACTTTATCCTCTTCACTGATCACTTGATTTAACAAGGCAAGCTCTTGAAAAACTTCAGTTAGTTCCTTCAAATGAAAGTCGAGTAGTTCAGGAGACTTCAATTTTAGATTGTAGAGCTTTTTCTTCAGACGAAATTTGTTAGCCCACGTGTTTTTCTGAAACGTTTCTTGAAGGGTAGTCCAGACAGCGTGTGGATCCGTCGGTTGTCCAACTAAGTACAATTGATCCGGTGAAATAGATAGTACTATATCTGCCAGAGCCTTATTATAATTATTAGCATAGGCATTCTTCGCCTCAGTTGAAGCTGAATCAATTGGAACTGGTTTAGATCCATCAGCAAAATCCATCAGTTTCTCTCGTAAGAGATACATCTTCATTTGTATCCTCCATGTAGGGTAATTATTTCCGTCTAGGGGAACAATCCCCTGTAACTTATTTGAAGCCATGTTTTCAAAGTATTTATTATCGTTCAATACTTAACAAACATAAACAACCAATGCAGTTAAATTGATTTACTGTTTAACTGAATTGATGTTTTAACATTATTCTAATTCATAAGAATAACTGAATATAATTATTAATATTCAATTGGAACAGCAACACAAGTCTTAGTTCGCAAGAACCTTTTGTTGAAAGTATTTATTATCATTCAATACTTTAACAAACATAAGCAACCACAGCAGTTAAATTGATTTACTGTTTAACTGAATTTGATGTTTTAAAATTATTCTAATTCATAAGAATAACTTCACTGAATATAATTATTAATATTTAATTGGAACAGCAACACAAGTCTTAGTTCGCAAGAACCTTTTGTTGAAAGACTGTTTACCAAAGGATAAGGTCACAGATTTAAAGGTAATTTGTGACCTCTCTTGACACCTCTTCCGCACAAATACTAAATAATTATATTATAACACAAGTGCATTTTTCGCTAGAGCAATCATTATAATTGACCTCATTAGCGCGTTAACACGATATGCTTACGCAAGCGTTTGAGTGATATGTTTCATATAGGTTAACACTTTTTCACTGCACTTCGTTTTTATTACTGTTATAAACTTCTAATTTGTTTAAACATAATTTGATTTATAAACTCTTATCGTTCACTGGGCCCATAACCTGTTAGAATTAGGTTAAATAACAGTGGGTTAACAACGTTAAGACATAGAGTTTATTTAAAGAGTAAATATGTTATACAATTAGAAGTCTATTGAGAGATGAGTGGAACACATCCCTCACAGAGTAATGTAAAGAACCGACTGCCTTCAGAAACTACAAGCAGGGGTATTTAACCCTCGACGGAAGTGTGATCGACTTTAGACCTTACGTCCGTTTCTCATTAAAAGTAATACATGGTTATTGAAACAATAGGTAATTTAATATAGCTGAGCTAGTCTAACAGGAAATTAATATTAAACATATAACGAGTGTGTAATACATTTAACTAAAATTTCAACATTCTCCCGGTCATAGAAAACTAGGGTCAAGTATAGGTAAATTGGGGGACTTTCACTAACTGCGGTCTCTTATCTCAGAAACTTTAATAACCATCATGGGTTCAAGGCACTCGTGAAATAAATAGAACCTATCATAAATTTAGCTTATTATGATATTCAATAATTCAATATATAGCTAAACTAATTTCAGAATGATTGTGAGACTCTCTTAATAGGGCCTCAATTCAGAAATTAAAGAACCAAATTTACCTGTGTAACTCTACCTATAGGTACACTAACTAGTTTTAAAATACATAGATTATCAGAACACTTTACTTAAGATACTAGGATAAGTTGCGAAATATCGGACGGTTCCACATTTTCGGTCGCCTAAGAAGAAAAACTATATGAAATAATAATCAACTTTTATTTTAATTAGCTATTAGGTAGCTATATACCTACAGTATACTATATTTTATATGTGACCGAAAATTTGAAATCGCCTGATAATTTGGAACTTACCCAATTTGAGGACATTGCAGTAACTGCCTATCCCTATGTAGAAGGTATTGGCACGGATAAAAAACAGCTAGGTAGGTATGATACTTAAATAAGTTAACATATAATAATCTAGGAAATTAGTTTGGAAACTGGATGACAGTAATCAAAATTTATTATTATGAAAAGTTATATACTGATAATCAGCTCTTCAAATAACTACCTAGCCGCCAGACTATCAATCCCAAAATTTTTAGAATATTTATAGGCATACATTTATCAATTAATTAATAATTAATAATCGATCGGCAGCTATAAAACTATTTAGTGCATATAACGCTATTGTTTGCACTTGAACTAAAATGGTATTGAGGAGCGTTCACATTCAACACACTTGAAACAAGATTTGAACTGTAAAGTGTCAACCGATTAATTGGCTTTGAGGAAAGCATAAGTTGCCACATACTCATTCGATTTAACTCTCACCTAAACTTAAAAAAAGTAGCACCAACTCTCATAGTAAGTTAATTTATACACCAAATACATAGGATTAACAGTCTTTGTAGGTTATTTGATCACACTATGACTATGTCATAGTTGTTTTAACTCACACCTAAACTTACAAAAAAGTAGCGCCAACTCTCATTGTAAGTTAATTCATACACTGCAGAATACACTGAATTATCAGTCTCTGTGGGTTACTATAACACACTATGTCATAGTTGATTTAACTCACACCTAAACTTAAAAAAAGTAGCGTCAACTCTCATAGTAAGTTAATTCATATACCAGATACATTGAATTAACAGTCTTTGTGAGTTACTATAACACACTATGTCATAGTTGTTTTAACATATGTTCAAAACTCCCAAAATGTAACTCTAACTCTCATAGTAAGTTGATTCAATGCATAAAATGATTTGAATTAACTATGTTTGGTGACACACCATGTCATAGTTGTTTTGACACACATGAAAACATGAATGTAGTCCAACTAACTCACGTAATAAATTGATTCAAAGCATAAATCGTTGACCCATTAAATATGAGTAAACTTTTTTCTCTATTACGTGAGTTGGTTTGACTATATTCATGTTTTCATGTGTGTCAAAACAACTATGACGTGTGTGTCACCAAACATAGTTAATTCAAATCATTTTATGGATTAAATCAACTTACTATGAGAGTTAGAGATACATTTTGGGAGTTTGAACATATGTTAAAACAACTAGGACATAGTATGTTGAAGTAACTCACAAAGATTGTCAATTCAATGTATCTGGTGTATGAATTAACTTACTATGAGAGTTGACGCTACTTTTTTAAGTTTAGGTGCGAGTTAAATCAACTATGACATAGTGTGTTATTGTAACCCACAAAGACTGTTAATCCAGTGTATTCTGCAGTGTATGAATTAACTTACTATGAGAGTTGGCGCTACTTTTTTGTAAGTTTAGGTAAGAGTTAAAACAACTATGACATTGTGTGATAATGTAACCCACAAAGACTGTTAATCTTATTTATCTGGTGTATAAATTAACTTACTATGAGAGTTGCCTAAATATTCTAAAATATTGGTGATTGATAGTTTGGTGGCTTTATATAGGTAGTTATTTGAAGAGCTGATTATCAGTATATAACTTTTATAATAATAAATTTTGATTACTGCCTTCCAGTTTGTAAACTGATATCCAAACTAATTTTCCTAGATTATTATTATATGTTATTATAGGCAGTTACTGCGCTGTCCTCAGAATAGGGTAAGTTCCAAATTATCAGGCGATTTCAAATTTTCGGTCACGTATGAAATATAGTATATAGCTACCTAATAGCTAATTAAAATAAAAGTTAATTTAATATAGTTTTTCTTACGCGACCGAAAATGTGGAGCCGTCCAATATTTCGGAACTTATCCTAGTATCTTAAGTAAAGTGGTCTGATAATCTATATATTTTAAAACTAGTTGGTGTACCTATAGGTAGGGTTACACAGCCAAATTTGGTTCTTTAATTTCTAATTGTGACCCTATTAAGAGAGTCTCAAAATCATTCTGAAATTAGTTTTGCTATATACTGAATTGTTGAACATCATAATTTAAGCTCAATTTATGATAGGTTCTATTCATTTCACGAGTGCCTTGAAGTCATGATGGTTATTAATATTTCTGAGATAAGAGACCGCAGTTAGTTAAAGTGCCGCAATTTACCTACTTGACCCTAGTTTTCTATGACTGGGAGAACTCCATCCAGGGAGATAGTCGGAGGAGAACACCGTCCAGGGATTTAGCAGGGTGAGAACACTCCAACTAGAGGTGAGCCTTTTGATATATTATACTTTCTTGGTATTTAATTAAAGTCTACATTATGAGTGTATAATGAACAAAATTATGAGGATTAGCTAGAAAAATCCATTGCATTTATTAGAGCTAAATTTATACTGCATCTGAAGATTTATAATTAGTTTAACATTTTATATAAATAATTTACCTATATGAAAGAATTCTCAGTTAATAATTCTTTTCATTTCTTTATTAATATATGGTTTTCTATATTTTCTGAATCTACTTTCAGATCTTGATGAAGAATTGATGAAGTAGATCAACGTCATCAACTATCGGAGTCCTCTTCAATTCCTTTGAATGGTTCAGGAACAATTATGCTAGGTCAAAGTAAGTATTTGAAAATATTAGATGATTTTTAAATATGTATTTGCAATATGATTAGCTCTTACTTTTTCATATGCTTTTAGGGATTCCAGACATGAAAAGAATATCGAAGCTGTCGCTATCTCATCACAAAAGGAAAAGGAGTAGGTGATGTTATTGATAATGTATATGTGAATTTCTATTCAATATATATTAATATACGAATCTCTTATTTCAGGAATTGGCAACCTACAGTCGTGGAAGAAAGTGACGAGAATTCAAATTGTACTTCTAAATAATAAATCTAAAACTTAAATGTTTATATTTCGTTTTCAATTTGACCTTGGTAATTCTATTAGCATATTTCAATATCAGTGCCTATGAGTAAGATGAATTGCACTAAAATATAGTTTAGAAGATAAAGGCTTTATCAATTATTTATTATTCATTAAGTTATAGTACAATTGGAGCATATCAAAGATTTATCAACTTTTGTATTCTAGCCTGGTTAATTAATTACGTAAAGTTATTTATGTCATCTAACTACTTATTTATAAACTGACCTGATGAGATTACTTATTCAATCTAATCTATTAATTTACAACTGATAACCATATATCAATTCATCGGATCGAAAACATTTCAAAAAGCAAGGATAGGTCTAGGTGATCAATTATTTTTTTAAATTAAAATAGTATGCATATCACAGAAGCAAAAGTAGAAAATAAATGTGAACATGTTAGATTTGGTCCTAGAAAATAAATAGTCTAATCTAATTGATACCGGGACCAAACTCGAGATTATAATTTAATAGAGTAAATATAGTGACTGAAAAAGTCTTGTAAAAAGTCTGGCTACTGCTAACCAGACCGATATTTCAACCTACACTATAATAGTTGATATACATTTACTTAGTTTACAAGTAGTTACACGAGTAGTTGATATAACCAACACGAGTAGTTGATATAACCTAACCGAGTAGTTGATATAACCTAACCGAGTAGTTGATATAACCTAACCGAGTAGTTGATATCACCTATACGAGTAGTTGGTATAACCTACACGAGTAGTTGGTATAACCTACACGAGTAGTTGATATAACCTACACGAGTAGTTGGTATAACCTACACGAGTAGTTGATATAACCTAACCGAGTAGTTGATATAACCTAACCGAGTAGTTGATATAACCTACACGAGTAGTTGGTATAACCTACACGAGTAGTTGGTATAACCTACATGAGTAGTTGATATCACCTATACGAGTAGTTAATGTAACCTACACGAGTAGTTGGTATAACCTACACGATTAGTTGATATAACCTAACCGAGTAGTTGATATAACCTACATGAGTAGTTGATATCACCTATACGAGTAGTTAATGTAACCTACACGAGTAGTTGGTATAACCTACACGAGTAGTTGGTATAACCTACACGATTAGTTGATATAACCTAACCGAGTAGTTGATATAACCTACATGAGTAGTTGATATCACCTATACGAGTAGTTAATGTAACCTACACGAGTAGTTGGTATAACCTACACGAGTAGTTGGTATAACCTACACGATTAGTTGATATAACCTAACCGAGTAGTTGGTATAACCTAACCGAGTAGTTGGTATAACCTACACAAGCAGTTGGTATAACCTACACGAGTAGTTGGTATAACACATAGGAGTGATTGGAGAAACATACACAAGTAGTTGATGTAACCTTGTTCTGTAGTTGTTTTAACCATTACATATAATTGGTTCAACCATCACGAGCAGTTTTGACTATCACAGGTGGTTGTTGTGACCATCGGGAATTAAAAATAATCAACTCACATATGTGTTGTTTTAACCAATGTCAATTTAACTCATATTAAATAGTACCTGCAACTCACCACGTAGGTAGGCGCACAGATAAACCATAAAATTTAGTCAAAACAAATCAAATATGATTTGATTCAACTAATCCTTTCTCTGTGTGTAGGACATCTCGTCCACAGAAATTTCGGTCCACGGACATCTCGTCCACGGATATTTCGTCCACGGACATCTCGTCCACGGACATTTCGTCCACGGACATCTTGTCCACGGACATTTCGTCTACGGACATTTCGTCCACGAATGGCTTTATTTTGTATTTTGAAGTGTTTATAGAATATATTTTATATACATTTTATTACATTAATAGGCAGGTGTAAATATACAATAGTATAATAGTGATTTAAGCCGTAAATGAATTAACAAATAAAAATGTTTATCTATCGATTACAGTTATAAAATTAAATATGCTAAGCGGGTTGACTGTATCTTTTAGTTATTTACCTCGTTTAATATTTTGCTTTAATTAATGAATTATGAGTATCTAAAAATTTAGAACTGAAATAGCAGGGTCCTAACAAGAATACATGTGTGGATACTTAGGAATTAAAGTAATTATTACAATAGAGGTAAATAATAATTATTATTATATATGTATAAGTCCGAAAATATGAAACAATTCAATAACACGGACGTTTTTACGTTTAAATAATATAACGTAACACTAAAAAGTTAACTAATATCTAGCTAATGTTTTATATCATTTTTTTAGTAGTATATTATATACCTGCATATTATTATGTATGTAATTTAGGTAATCACTGTTAAAAATATTCTGCTATAAAATACTAATTTCTGAACCACTAGTGCATCTAATAACCTATAGCTAGCTAATCTGAATACTACTATTGATGATTATTGTAATTACTGTGAAATAATTTCAAATAAACACCACAAAAAATGTCTCCGTTTTCTATGTTTATGTACTGTAATAACATCAGAACATGCCAGGTAATTATTACATATTTTATAAGAATCGGGTGTAATATAAGTGGGGCCTGCCTGTATATCAGTAAAAAGTTTTCACTTTTATTATTTTAGCCAACAGGATAAGAAGATTGCAATAAGAATTAAGACAAAGACCATACATTTATAATTACCATCAAATAAGGGTGTTAAATACTTTTATATTGCAGAATATATATAAATAATATAATATATAAAATAAATGCACACAATAAATATAATACAAAATAAAGCAATTCGTGGACGAATTGTCCGTGGACGAAATGTTCGTGGACGAAATGTCCGTGGACGAAATGTCCGTTAGACGAAATGTCCGTGGACGAGATGTCCGTGGACGAGATGTCCGTGCACGTTATCCACAATCTTCATCCATGAATCTTGTCTCACCACAACCCTCATCTCCTCCATCACCCTTTTCAAAACTACACTCTCCTTAGATTAAATCACAAATCTAATTTCAATGATTTAAAGGTCCCCTCCAAGCAAAATTTTTTTTTGCTTAAATCAACGAGGCTAATGTTTCTTATCATTTTACTGCAAACCTAATAAAATTTGGTAGCATATTTTTAATGTTATATGCTTTTAAAGATTTTTATAATCCAAACTCTACAAAACCTACTTTACTTCCGACTTTCTAATTTTCAGTCTGAAGAAGAAGAATGTACACCATTTGTTTTGATTGTCAACTAGGTATTTGGATTAAAGGTCCCCTCCAAGAAACTTTTTTTATTGCTTAAATCAACGAGGCTAATGTTTCTTATCATTTTACTGCAAACCCCATAAAATTTGATAGCATATTTTTAATTTTATATGCGTTTAAAGATTTTTATAATCAAAACTCTACAAAACCTACTTTACTTCCGAATTTCTAATTTTCAGTCTGAAGAAGAAGAATGTACACCATTTGTTTTGATTGTCAACTAAGTATTTGGTTCAATAAATCTATTTATTATTCGTTTAAATTTTTAAATTTAGATAAACTTATTATAGAATTGTTTATATACATTAGGAAACAATTAATATCTTAAACGAAGGCCAAAAACGCATTGTTTGTTTAAAAATCTAAATTTGAAATCAAAACAAAGAGTGTACAATCTTCTTTCTCAGCGTCAGGTTGGAGATTCGCTGAATTGTTGATCACATAGTATTAAAAAACTTAAAAAGCAAATAATAAAATATATACTGAACCAAATTGTATGCGGTTTGCGGAATAATGATCGCAGACCTTAGTTCTATAATATTATGTAATAAACTCATTTTTTTACCGGAGCCTGGAGAGGACCTTTAATGAATCTATTTATTATTCGTTTAAAGGTTTAAATTTGGATAAACTTATTATAGAAACGTTTATATACTTTTAGAAACAATTAATATCTTAAAAGAAGGCCAAAAATGCATTGTTTTGTTTAAAAATTCAAATTTGAAATCAAAACAAAGAATGTACAATCTTCTTTCTCAGCGTCAGGTTGGAGCTTCGCTCGATTGTTTCTCACAAAGTATTAAAAAACTTTAAAAGCAAATAATAAAATGTATACTGAACCGAATTGTATGCAGTTTGCGGAATAATGACCGTAGACCTTAGTTCTATAACATTATGTAATAAACTCATTTTTTTCTCGGAGCCTGGAGAGGACCTTCAAGAAATAATTTTTTTTTAAACTTAGATCCCACCAACTCTTTGTGAATCAGGTACCACTAGATGCACAGTAGATTAGGCACGAATTTACATTGGACAAGTATAATTTCACTGTGGATCAGGTACCACTAAATAAACTGTGGACCAAACAAAAATTCACTTTGGACTAGAATAGATGCACTAATTCTAGTTTCCTTAAATCTCTCAAACGTTTGTCCAGGGATACTATTTACACTGATTAATATCGTGGGGACCATGAAAACAAATAAAGATGTACTGTTACATATATTTTCAATTTCAAATCACAAAATCCCCACAGGTTCCAGCAGCTATAGATGCACTGTAGAGCTGCCGTTCTATAGCTGCTGGAACTTGTTGGGATTTTGTGATTTGAAATTGAAAATATCAAGTATGTAACAGTGTATCTTTATTTATTTTCAAGGTCCCCACGACACTCATTATTTCCTCCTTCAGTTCTCTTTTAATGTCATCCTTTATTCCCTTCACCTGCTCTATCACCTCATTGAACTTACCATCATTTCTCTGTTCTCCTTCTCAGATCTTCATTCTCATTTTCTAGTTTCTTTATCTTCTCCCCCCTCCCCGAACACCCATCTTGCACATCCCACAAGCCCAAATGGACTCAGCCCTCCCCTTAAAATAATCGTAATCTTTCTTTTTCATCCATCCACAGTCCACATGATACCACTTCACACACACACCTCACACTGAACGCCAATCTGATTTTCCCCAACCGCTTTCTTACACCCCCACACAAGTCATCTCCCCCAACACCATCTAGATCATCTGCTACAAAATACCCAGGGACAAGGCATGTTTCTCAGCATCACGAGTTTCCCCCATTGATCGGCTACCAGAGGAAGGAGGGGATCTCTACCGAGGCCCATATTCATTTATTCCAAATATCACTTATACCCACTTATAATAACCCAGTAAACATTACAATGTTGGGCCAACGTTGGCCCAATTCAGACCGAAAGTCTGGGCCAACCCTGTCATGCCAGTCTCGGTGTATGGGCCAGCGAAGACCCGACGTTGGCCCACCTCACGGATGTCCACCGGCCCTGAACAGTATAACCACGTATAAACGACTTATTGGTACCGGCAATACTTAAAGGTCAACTCCAAGCAAATTTTTTATTGCTTAAATCAACGAGGCTAATGTTTCTTATCATTTTACTGCAAACCCCATAAAATTTAATAGCATATTTTGAATTTTATATGCTTTTTAAAGATTTTTATAATCCAAACTCTACAAAACCTACTTTACTTCCGACTTTCTAATATTCAGTATGAAGAAGAAGAATGTACACTATTTGTTATGATTGTCAACTAGGATTTGGTTCAATAAATATATTTATTATTCGTTTAAAGGTTTAAATTTGGATAAACTTATAATAGAAACGTTTATATACTTTTAGAAACAATTACTATCTTAAAAGAAGGCCAAAACGCCTTTTTTGTTTAAAAATAACGATTTGAAATCAAAACAAAGAGTGTACAATCTTTTTTCTCATTGTCAGGTTTGAGATATGCTCGATTGTTGCTCACTGAGAGCAACAATTATTTAAAAGCAAATAATAAAATATGTACTGAACCGAATTGTATGCGATTTGCGGATAAATAATCGCAGACCTTAGTTCTATAATATTATGTACTCATTTTTCTCCGGAGCCTGGAGAGGACCCTTAATACAAACGATATCCACTCGTATCCAATAAATAAATACAAGAATTAAAATTTAACATTCTTACTTTATTGGATATAATGATACTTAAGTTAGGTGCATATAAATTTAATTGATGTTACATAATATTATTTACTTATTTAATGAGAAGAAATGAAGTGATGGGTCTGGGCATCGATCCTGTAACCATGGAGCTACTATCTAGCAGGCACCTGCACCTCTGTCATTGTGCCACCGTGGATGCACTTTACTTAAGAAATTTTTTGATATTAAACGACTCGGAGATCCTTAGAGATATTTTAAAGTGAATTTAACTATATTGGCGAGCACCGCTTTTATAACGAAAATCACAACTTATTCTTATTACAAATTGTACATAATAAGATGGTCAAATTTTTATAGAATTGTAACTCCTTAAAAATTCCATTCTCTATGAGTTCAAATTAAAGAAAATATTTTGAGGCCACGACTCAGAATGAAGATGAAAGCTCTGTGATGAAAGTTCAAAGTAATGAATGAATGAATTAATTAAAATTTGACCATTGAACCTATATTTTTATCCGACTATAACAGACGACAGAAAATATGAGACTCATAACAGCTTTTCTATAAGTTTTTACACGCATCGAATACACATCGTTTTTATATCTAGATTTATGCATCGTTTTCATATAAAATATAGATTTCATTACTAATTTTCGATGTATTAAATGATATATCGATTCAACATCTAAAATAGAAGGAGATATATGATGTCGATTTTTCAGGGTTTTTTCATGTATCGATTAAAATTAATTAATAAATTTAGACATCCGCTGTCCTAGCTTTGAATTCGACATAAGAAGATATCGAATCGATAGACCGTTGTTTACAAATTACAGGAGCTACACAGAACACGTGAAGACAACAGTTATACTTCTTATAATGTAGTAACTGGCTAATAACTGTCATACAAATACATTTTACAGATCTAAGTTAGGAAAAAAAGTAAAACTGTTTCCTATTTAATGTCACACTCACAAAATTGACATGACCCCTAACTTCTATATATGAAGTACGATCTGTCCAAAATATTTATGCTGTGAGCTTTATAGTACCTGGGCACCGTAAAAAATAAAATTAGTCTTATACATGATTTGGAAAAATAATAAAATTTAGCTCATTTTTTTGACCTGTCAAAATTGTGAGCTCATTTTCTTGACATGTCAATTTTTTGAGTCTGACTTCAAGGCTCACCAATTAGACACTCAGTATCTTGACGCTCATATACGTATATGACACGTTCAAAAGACTTTATGGATTATTCAGACCACATGAAGAGATGTTCAAATGCTTGTGAGATATCTTTATTACCTTTGCAGATTGCGGAAGGTCATATTTTAGGCGGCATTTATTTATTTATTCAGTTAGCTAGTTCTTGGTTATTCCCATAACTCAAAAAGTAGACTACCAAATTGCCTGTTATTTACTATAACGATTGTTCAATGTCCAGGAATCATCTGGTAAAATTTTGGGATCAATCCGGTCAAAGGTCAAGGTCACTTATAACCCGAACCATATGGTATAATATTGAAGTGTTGAACTAAATTTCCTGGAATTAGGTCCTGGAGCGAGCCGCTCGCTCAACATTCCTCAGTAGTTACTTTGACGCCATTCCGAATGGTCCCTGTTACTTCTCCCTCCATACGTGCCCATTCCAAAAACACCAAGAAGTAAGTTATTGTCAGTCTAATATATAGTAGGTCCAAACCCAATCACTTTGAGTTATTATTGTACTAGATTAAATATTATTAGTTTAGTTACATTCATTATTGTGTTGGTATAGAGTTGTATTTTATACCCAAGTGTTTTATTAAGTAGAATTATTCTTTTGCTGATTTCTGCAATTTGTTGCAGGTCACTGTGTGTCTTTTTGTAAGGATAGAAATATAAGAGTTATCATACAACTGGTTTCAACATCCTTCTCACGCCTGCCGTGATAATTGGTCATTCTCAAGGAATCATCTAGTAAAATTTTGACATAGATTCAGCCAAGGTCAAGGTCAAGATCATTTATAATTCAAACCATATGATATAATATTGGCTGGAAGTTAGTGAGAAGATTGGTCAATGTACAAGAGGTATCTTGTAAAATTATGGGAGCGATACGGTCAATGGTCAAGGTCAACATCGTTTATAACTCAAAAACTATTTATCGAGTTGCCTCTAATTTGGTATTACGATTGGTCACTCTCCGTGAATCATCTGGTGAAATTTTGAAATCGATCAGGTCAAAGGTCAAGGTCATATATAACTCAAAAACTATTTAAACAAATTGCCTGTAATTTGGTATACCAATTAGTCCATGTCCACCAATCATCTGGTAAAATTTTGGGATCGATCATGTCAAAGGTTTATAAAACGTTAATATGAGTGATTAAAATAATAGTTCAGTTTCGTAAATAAATTTAGTGTTAATTTGAATTTTCGTTAATTTGAGTGTAAAATTCCTACTGACAAAAATTTAGTTTAGTTATGACTTAAATGAAATGGCATATAGGTATGAGGAAGGTTTGAGGAAAACAAATATGAATGATTAAACTATATATTGCTATGGAGATGTCCAAAAGGCAGCCTCCAATTGTTTCATCCAGCGCACGTATAGAAGTATAGCACATATGTAGCCGCACTAGTTAGGCAGCATTAGCTACACGTCTGTACACCGTCCACAGGACACTGAATAAAAGAAAGAAAATATGAAATGCCTAATATTACTATAGAAAACAGATAGAGAGGAACACTAATTTATATTGGAACTAGTTAACATGAAGTTTTATTGTACAATGTGAATAGGAGTTTATAAGAATAATTAAAGAGTTTAAATGGTTTAGATATTAAATAGGTTTAGATATTAAATAGGTTTAGATATTAAATAGGTTTAGATATTAAATAGGTTTAGATATTAAATAGTTTTAGATATTAAATAGTTTTAGATATTAAATAGTTTTAGATATTAAATAGTTTTAGATATTAAATAGTTTTAGATATTAAATAGTTTTAGATATTAAATAGTTTTAGATATTAAATAGTTTTAGATATTAAATAGTTTGCTATAGGATTCTATATCGTAATTAGGGTTATATAGTAATAGCGTAATTAGGGTTATATAGTAATAAATTGTAATAGATCGTAATAAATTGTAATAGATCGTAATAAATTGTAATAAATCGTAATAAATTGTAATAGATCGTAATAAATTGTAATAATAAGTTATTAACAAAGCAATGTTATGCGGAAAATAGCGTGATAAAGTGAATTTGTAAAGTAATTATGAGGTCACTGAAATTTTAATAAGAATGAGCGAAGTCCCCCAAAAGTTAACACTTACGGTATAGACATTTCCAGTCACTCCAAAAATCTACCAGTTTCCGTTGTCAAAATCGTCCGTCATAGCTCCTGGGCATCAGTTACTCCATTCGTAGTACATCTGAATGCCATCTAGGGTATCCCTCATCCATTGCCATCCACGGGATCCCAAAGGGTTCTCACTCCTCCATACTAATGGTTCGTAGTATTAGAAGAACTAGCAATGAGATTGGTTCGGATCATACTATGGGATAAATTATTCACCACTGCAGTTCACAATTAGTAGGAAAGTGGAGACGAGGCTGTTTGTTACACTGAGTGTGTTTATCTTCAGGTAACTGTGACGATACTAACTAGGTTTGTGCTATGTAGCACACAGGTTAATTCTGAGCGATATCTTCAGAACTTTCCGCTAGTGAAAACTTCGGAAGACCTCGCTCATATATTTACTATATAAATTATTGATATTTAGTTATGAGAGTTATGATTTTTAAAATATTATTCATACTCAATTATATATTTTAGACACTCCCCAACAAACGTTGTCTTTATTCTAAATAAAGACAATATTCTCAAAAATTTGAATTTTAATGAAGAAAAATATGCAGATTAATTCAAATTTGATTAAGTACAATACAAGAAAGCAAATCATTTCAATAAACTGAAATTCATTAATACATGGAAATAGTTATTTTAAAACCATAGAACACAATAACATAGAACAGAACATATTTACAAAAATTAGGACTTGTATGATAATTTCATACAAGAACTTATATACAATATACATATGTGAAATAAAATATTCATTTCACATTCCAGTTGCCATTTTCTGGATTTCTTTTCTACAAGCAACTGCGGCACGCCTTGTAGGTCTTGCAGGATGTGTATCCTCGTCTGGACCAGACGTCACATCAACAATATCGGCATCAGAGCTAAACCCGGTCTGAAGCAACGGGATGATGCCTGTTGCGTGGCGGTAAACTCTTTCTTGGTTGCCTTTCATTACCCAAGCTGCTGTAGTCTCACCCAAAGTGTTGACATCAGCACTGATGATACGACCCATCGGATATGTAGTTGGTTTCAGAAACTTATCCTTCAACAGTACTATGTCCCCAACGCAGAGTTTCCGATGAGATACCTTTTTGTACCTGTCTGTCTTATTAGTGGCTTGTTCAATAAGATTGGACAAAAATTCAGAATGATAAACTTCAATTAATCTATCTCTACATTTCCTAATCTTATCATAACTATTTACAATACCACACGCGTTAGACGTTTTCAGATCAAAGTCAGGATCATTTCTCTCCTCAAACGGTTGCAAATGCGGTATTGTATTCAAAGATATCAAGTCAAATCCATGAACCAACATTTCAGGAGTTATAGAATCAGGTACAGTATCAAAACTTCTAATGCCCGCCTTGAAAGCTACTGGACGTCTGTTGATCATGTGGATTGCCTGTGCTACAATAAAGTTAAAGTCAGAGTACTCCATAATCAAATTAGATATAGTCTTACCCATCATATGTTTCACCTGTTTTACCAAGGACTCCACTAGCGACCCCAATGCACTGTTTCCTTTGCAGAACTGTTCCATGAGTACTGTATCAATGCCATTTTCCTGGAAGAACAGCCTGGTTTCCATATCAGCGAAAAAACCCTTCAATAGGTTAAAGCCCGCAGTAATCTGAGACCCCAAATCTGCTCTACATTCCTGAAATACTCCAAACTCATAAACATGAAGTTGAATTGCTCTAAGGAAATCATTAGTGTCAGCACTCTCACATACTTTCAAATTAATTGCTCGTGTGAACAAACACGTTACAATAAGAATGTACACCTTTTTCTTTTCAGAGCCAATTTTAATTGTCCATGGGCCCATATAGTCTATGAACACCGACGAATAGGGTCTATCAGAAGGAAAAATTCTAAAGTCACGGTATTCATTTTGATTCAATCTAACTGCTCTGTTGTTAAATCTAGCGCAGGTAATGCATCGCTTCAAAACTCTTTTAACAGTAGAAAAATAACTTAGGATCCAGTAATTAGCTTTCAATTCTTTCAGAACAGAATATACTCCACTATGATTCAATTTACAGTGTGCATCTCTAACGACCAGTTCAGTCAATAAACTATTCTTAGGTAACAATATAGGAAAAGAAGTATCGTTAGATAATTTACTCTTTACCCTAACTAGACCAAGACTATCTCTTACTAAATTAAACTTAGTTATCAAATCAGGGGCAGATTTCTTTAAAGCATTATCGAAATATTCAAATACTTCGGGGAAACAAATATTTTGTTCCCTAGCAATTATCAACGTACAAGCCTGTTCATAATAATTAGTTTGAAGAAACTCATCATTAGTTTTCTCACATCGTATGTGAGAAAATTTATTTCTCAAAATAGAAACGAATTTCAAAACCAAAGCAGTAACCCTAATCAACTTCTTAAGACTGGAAAACTTATCCAGTGGTACAACATGAATAGGTGCATCACTATCTGTACACAGAAAAGAATTACATACAGCTTCTGGTACTTCGTCTGTGCCCTTAGCGAGAGGATTAGGTATTGTTACAGACGTTATATCGTTTCGCATATTTACTTCATCTGTAAGAAACTCTGGACCAGAATGGTAGCAAGTTTGTTTAAGTTTCTTATAAGACAAAGGTCGGCTAATAGCATCTGCTGGATTTGTTAAACCCTCTGTGAAACTGAAAGTTATTGGTTTGGTACTACAGCACTTATCAATGGTTTTTAATCTATTCAAAATGAACACATTAAGTTTCTGCCACTTATCAAACCTATTGGCATATGAATTCAACCAATGGATACAAACCATGCTGTCTGTGAACAGACGTAATTCAGTTATACTCAGAGGTCTAACTATATCGCTACCACAAAGTTCTAAGTACAATTTTATCAGAATTTCAGTACCAAATGTTATAGCTGCAAATTCGAGAGAAGGTATAGATTTACCCTCAAGAAGCTTGCTTACAACTTTCGATTTTGCTAATAGAAAAGAAAGCTTGCTAGTTTTATTATCTAGAATGTACACAACAACTCCGTAGAGTTGTTTCGATGCGTCAGTAAATGCTATCAAAGAAAACTCCGAATCCCTCGCACCTATGAAGCGTTCAAGTGAAATTTGAGGCACAGAGTTTGTTTGTTGTGCAATATTGCGCCACTCTCTTTGGTATTCTCTGGATAGAACTGTATCCCAACTTAAAGAACTATCAGTCTGAATCTTTTGTAGGAATAATCTGGCTCTATGCAACATCGGTGAATAAATACCAAATAAATCGTATACAGAGTTTATTGTACTCAAAATACCTCGTTTTGTTATAGCATTCACATCCAATTTTAGTGGTTGAGCAGCATAAGAATCATCCTCCCTATTCCAAACTATACCTAACAATTTCTGAGTCTTAGGAGCAGAACTATTTGTATCTGTATCAATCCTAGACTGTAAGCTATTGTTATTACAGGCTAGCTGTTGTAACTCAAAACAATAGGGAGAAAATATCTTAGGCAACATATCATAAATCCATTCAAGTTCAGTCAAACTGTTACAAGTAGCTGCCCCATTATCTACATACATCAAGTGATAAATCAAGCCTTTAAGATGACGGACCCTTTCGTCGTCGGTATCCGTATCCAAAATCAGAATTCGGTATAGTGCTAGCATAAGAATACAAGGACTGGGTCTGAGTCCGAAAGTTAATCTTAAATTCCGAAAAGCTATCAATGAAAAATCGTTACTCTTTACGTTATTGTACCACAAAAATAGTAAACGATTCTGATCCTCTTCAGGCAACAAGATCTGTAGAAAAGCTTTACGCAAATCAAATGTTATGACATATTTGTCAAACCTAGTGAAAATTAACGAATTCATAATCTTATTATTCAAAGAAGGACCTGGAAGCATAGCTTGATTATGCGAGACAGTATACATAGACTGATTCTGTTCTACCAAATTTGATAGAAATACAACTCTAATCTTGGTAGTATCTCTTTCTGGTTTGAACACTCCCATGTGCGGTAAAAAGGAAGACTCCGGATGGTCCTTCAAAAATTCGTCAATATGGACGATTCTGTCTATAATACCAGCTCTTTCTTGTTCCCTGAACACTTCATCATACGCTAACAATCTCTTTGATTTTTGTAGCTTAGACACATTAGTCTCCAATATCTTTTTAGATAAACCGTAGTTTTGTCCTAACCTATGACATATTTTGGCATTCCACATTAATGGTGCTTTCATCCTACCAGTGTCGTCACGTGACATCGACTCCAACGTATAATCAACTAGTCTCTTATCGATTTCACCCATATCTCCACCTTCATGAGTATCGTAATTAAATACCCTATTACACTGTTCATTAAGCATCTGCTCAGTCGCCTTAGCTAGGTTGTGAGGAATAATTTCACCATTACTATCTAACACTGTAAAAGACGGTATTCGTGCTGAAATATTATCGTTGGTATACTGAATGCTTAAGTTATTAGATGAACAATTAGGAATGGAAATTTCGGCTTCAGGCAAGAATTCAATGTTAGCTAACAAATCAGTAATCCTACCAGTTAACATAATTCCCACAGGCGAAGATATATAACAAGATTCTCCAAAAGACACATAATTTAGATTAAATAAATGTTCAGATTCGGCACCGATAATCAAGTCTATATCACCAACAGTACCTGTAGAACCTACATCCAACATGGAATCTGCCAATTTATAACCCTTATTAACAACAGAATTAACCAACTTATCAAGCCCCATAATGCGCAATGATATATTAATAGAAGGCACCACAACTGCGCAAATTGACAAAGTAGTATTCCCGTAAGGAAATTTAATTTCAACAATATCGGTAGAAAGAGAGCTAGTGCTATTAAATCCATGAATATTCATATTTACTTTATCTACAATGGGCAGTCTTAGTGCTTTTACAACAGACTCTGATATAAAGTTTCGTTGAGATCCTCCGTCTTTAAGTGCCCGTACTTTAAGTTGTTCTTCAATGTTTATAGTCAATGTCGGTAATAGAATAGAGTCCCTACTATCAACCGATAAAGTTTCGGTGAAGTTCAAGTTACTAGTAGTGTTTGAATGATGGGAAATATTAGAACTCTTCTGACATAAATATGACATATGGCTACCGTTACAATTCCTGCACTGAGAATTAAATTTGTAATGACATTTAGCAGTAACATGAGATAATAAAGCGCATTTAGTGCAGCCCTTTAATTCTTTAAGTTTATTAATCTTCTTATCCACAGTATCAAATACTTCACATCGGCTTAGAAAATGAGATTGGAATTCACGCTTATCAGTTTTACACAACAAACAGAACTTAGTGTATGGTTTCTTTTCGGCATTTATTGCCATGCTTGTAGCTTCACAATTATTAGTTTTCCCTGATTCGGCTGAATTACTTTTCTTGTGGAGTCTGACATATCGCTCAGTAGCTTCAAATACATTCTCTTCAATCTGAGCTAGAGATGGTTTATTAGTATTTACTATTTGAATTAATTGATTTTGAAAATTCTCTGTCATGCCATTCCATATAAAATATGTTAGAATAGTGTCAATGTCAACATTTAATTTACGAAACAAGTTAATAATATTCCTCATTTCTCCTATGAAATCATAAGGATCTCCATGAGTTGACATCTTAATCTCTGAAAGCTTCTTAATAGAGGAAAATTTCCTAACAATATCTGATGAAAAGGCTTTGATTAGCAAAGATTTGGCAACTTCGTAAGTTTGTTCGTCTACATCGAGTGAATCTACCAGTACCCTAGGAGCTTTAGATAACTGGTTTCGCAGATATATGAATTTTTCATACGATGGTAAATTATGTTTCCCAATAATAGATTCAAAACTAAAAATGAATTTCTCAAAATCATCACCAGCAGAATTACTAAACTTTGGAAAAGGAATTTCAGGTAATCTTAGCTTTGAGTTAGGAAGAGGACTAAACACGTGCGTACTATTAGATTGCGGGTTTCCCGGCAATCTAATAGTACGCACGTGTTTAGTCCTCTTCCTAACTCAAAGCTAAGATTACCTCAAACCTTCCCCATACTGGCCACCATTTATAAAACGTTAATATGAGTGATTAAAATAATAGTTCAGTTTCGTAAATAAATTTAGTGTTAATTTGAATTTTCGTTAATTTGAGTGTAAAATTCCTACTGACAAAAATTTAGTTTAGTTATGACTTAAATGAAATGGCATATAGGTATGAGGAAGGTTTGAGGAAAACAAATATGAATGATTAAACTATATATTGCTATGGAGATGTCCAAAAGGCAGCCTCCAATTGTTTCATCCAGCGCACGTATAGAAGTATAGCACATATGTAGCCGCACTAGTTAGGCAGCATTAGCTACACGTCTGTACACCGTCCACAGGACACTGAATAAAAGAAAGAAAATATGAAATGCCTAATATTACTATAGAAAACAGATAGAGAGGAACACTAATTTATATTGGAACTAGTTAACATGAAGTTTTATTGTACAATGTGAATAGGAGTTTATAAGAATAATTAAAGAGTTTAAATGATTTAGATATTAAAATAGGTTTAGATATTAAATAGGTTTAGATATTAAATAGGTTTAGATATTAAATAGTTTTAGATATTAAATAGTTTTAGATATTAAATAGTTTTAGATATTAAATAGTTTTAGATATTAAATAGTTTTAGATATTAAATAGTTTTAGATATTAAATAGTTTTAGATATTAAATAGTTTTAGATATTAAATAGTTTTAGATATTAAATAGTTTTAGATATTAAATAGTTTTAGATATTAAATAGTTTGCTATAGGATTCTATATCGTAATTAGGGTTATATAGTAATAGCGTAATTAGGGTTATATAGTAATAAATTGTAATAGATCGTAATAAATTGTAATAGATCGTAATAAATTGTAATAAATCGTAATAAATTGTAATAGATCGTAATAAATTGTAATAATAAGTTATTAACAAAGCAATGTTATGCGGAAAATAGCGTGATAAAGTGAATTTGTAAAGTAATTATGAGGTCACTGAAATTTTAATAAGAATGAGCGAAGTCCCCCAAAAGTTAACACTTACGGTATAGACATTTCCAGTCACTCCAAAAATCTACCAGTTTCCGTTGTCAAAATCGTCCGTCATAGCTCCTGGGCATCAGTTACTCCATTCGTAGTACATCTGAATGCCATCTAGGGTATCCCTCATCCATTGCCATCCACGGGATCCCAAAGGGTTCTCACTCCTCCATACTAATGGTTCGTAGTATTAGAAGAACTAGCAATGAGATTGGTTCGGATCATACTATGGGATAAATTATTCACCACTGCAGTTCACAATTAGTAGGAAAGTGGAGACGAGGCTGTTTGTTACACTGAGTGTGTTTATCTTCAGGTAACTGTGACGATACTAACTAGGTTTGTGCTATGTAGCACACAGGTTAATTCTGAGCGATATCTTCAGAACTTTCCGCTAGTGAAAACTTCGGAAGACCTCGCTCATATATTTACTATATAAATTATTGATATTTAGTTATGAGAGTTATGATTTTTAAAATATTATTCATACTCAATTATATATTTTAGACAAAAGGTCAAGGTCAAGGTCATTTATAACTCTAACCATATGGTATAGTATTAAAGTATTAAACCAAATTGCCTGGAAGTGGGAAGATTGATTAATGTCCAGGAAGTATCTTGTAAAATTATGGGAGCGATTTGGTCAAAGTTCAAGGTCAAAATCATTTAAAACTCATAAAAACATTTAACCAAATTGCCTGAAATTTCGTAGCACAATATATCATTGCACAGGAACCATTTGATTAGATTTTGGGAGCGAACGGGTAAAAGGTCAATGTCAAGGTCATTTATAAGCTGTGGCGAAGGTATGCGCTCTATACGAGTACATTTCGAATCTAATTACATTGAACCACATTTGCTGGATTTCAATGAAAAGATTAATCAATGTCCAGAAAGTATCTGGTAAAATTTTGGGAGCGATCCGGTCAAAGGTCAAGGTCATTTATAACTCAAACCATCTAAGAGTGTGTATTGTGTTACAAGTAAGAGTGTGAATTGTGTTACTAGGAAGAATGAGTGTGAATTGTGTTACTAGGAAGAATGAGTGTGAATTGTGTTACTAAGAAGAATGAGTGTGAATTGTGTTACTAGGAAGAGTGTGTATTGTGTTACAAGTAAGAGTGTGAATTGTGTTACAAGTAAGAGTGTGAATTGTGTTACAAGTAAGAGTGTGAATTGTGTTACTAGGAAGAGTGTGTATTGTGTTACAAGTAAGAGTGTGAATTGTGTTACAAGTAAGAGTGTGAATTGTGTTACTAGTAAGAGTGTGAATTGTGTTACTAGTAAGAGTGTGAATTGTGTTATTAGTAAGAGTGTGAATTGTGTTACTAGTAAGAGTGTGAATTGTGTTACTAGTAAGAATTGAAAAAAATAAACACTGGTTTAGTTTTTTCCACTTATTTTATTATTATTCCTTTTGATTTAATTAAAATTTACTAAATTAATTTGAAAGAGTTGCTGGACGACCAAATTCATACGGCATAGCCTGATTCGGTCCTCCAGCAAAATACTAATGTCGTGCATCCAAGATTTTAATCATCAGATCAAATTAGCCTGCACTACCAACAGCATTGAATTCTCGGCTCATGGGTTAACTCTCTCATCATCGTTCGCTACCAGGTCACCGGTAATCCATATTTTTAAATCGCTAGCTAGTAGCTACTATGAATGGAATTGCCTGATTGGCAAAATTGGAAGCCGTCTCATGGAGTATAATTGTGTATTGTTGTTCACTTCCACAATCTCGATCACTACGAAGTTAATCAATTTATACAAACTCTTCACTGTGCATCACCATGTGGAAGTCTATTCTTAATCCAACTACAATTATAATGGAGTAAAATATACCCCGGGGTGGAGGAAGACGTGGAAGGACTGGAGGTCCAGGATGGAGGCCATGCCAACGAGGTGAAACTGTTATAAGGTAAGCCGTATGGACGATCGGTTTGTCTAGCAACCCTTTTATAAGCATTAGGATTTGAAGACTTAAAAATTAAAAACTAATTAACTCATCTACACTATAAATTCAAGTTTACTGAATTTAAATGATTAAAATAAATTAAACTAAAATTAGATATAAAATATACTTAAATAAATTAGAATGATTTGTAAAATTACTACTTTTATTTTGGTTGATTCGAGGTTAGTAATTGCAAGTAGAACTAACCTTGATAACCGATTGAGTAATTTTTTTCTACTGATTAATTGGGTGGAACTTCGAACCAGTGATTTGTTCCGAAATCTGACTAAATTTACCCAATCTCTTTATAGATCAGATGGAGCAGTGAAGAGTGGGGGTTTGGAGATGGAGTGTCCGTTTTTCCCATCACCAGAAGAGGAGAGGATTCGGCGGCGGCACATTCTGGAGAAACTTTTATTATAAAGTCCCTTGTACTTAGAATGTTAAACCCTGTCGATCACTTGAATCTTTTTTCCTGTTAAAGACCTCTAGCCTCTTACCTGATCTAGATTATAAAATGTACCTAAACTGAATTTTTCTGTTACAATAAATTGAGAAACTAACTTTTCTTAAATTTATATAGCATCAATTTTTTTTTATTCCTTAAAATTAATTTTTCTTCGCTTAAGAGTGTGTATTGTGTTACAAGTAAGAGTGTGTATTGTGTTACAAGTAAGAGTGTGTATTGTGTTACAAGTAAGAGTGTGTATTGTGTTACAAGTAAGAGTGTGTATTGTGTTACAAGTAAGAGTGTGTATTGTGTTACAAGTAAGAGTGTGAATTGTGTTACAAGTAAGAGTGTGAATTGTGTTACAAGTAAGAGTGTGAATTGTGTTACAAGTAAGAGTGTGAATTGTGTTACAAGTAAGAGTGTGAATTGTGTTACAAGTAAGAGTGTGAATTGTGTTACAAGTAAGAGTGTGAATTGTGTTACAAGTAAGAGTGTGAATTGTGTTACAAGTAAGAGTGTGAATTGTGTTACAAGTAAGAGTGTGAATTGTGTTACAAGTAAGAGTGTGAATTGTGTTACAAGTAAGAGTGTGAATTGTGTTACAAGTAAGAGTGTGAATTGTGTTACAAGTAAGAGTGTGAATTGTGTTACAAGTAAGAGTGTGAATTGTGTTACAAGTAAGAGTGTGAATTGTGTTACAAGTAAGAGTGTGAATTGTGTTACAAGTAAGAGTGTGAATTGTGTTACAAGTAAGAGTGTGAATTGTGTTGCAAGTAAGAGTGTGAATTGTGTTGCAAGTAAGAGTGTGAATTGTGTTGCAAGTAAGAGTGTGAATTGTGTTGCAAGTAAGAGTGTGAATTGTGTTGCAAGTAAGAGTGTGAATTGTGTTGCAAGTAAGAGTGTGAATTGTGTTGCAAGTAAGAGTGTGAATTGTGTTGCAAGTAAGAGTGTGAATTGTGTTGCAAGTAAGAGTGTGAATTGTGTTGCAAGTAAGAGTGTGAATTGTGTTGCAAGTAAGAGTGTGAATTGTGTTGCAAGTAAGAGTGTGAATTGTGTTGCAAGTAAGAGTGTGAATTGTGTTGCAAGTAAGAGTGTGAATTGTGTTGCAAGTAAGAGTGTGAATTGTGTTGCAAGTAAGAGTGTGAATTGTGTTGCAAGTAAGAGTGTGAATTGTGTTGCAAGTAAGAGTGTGAATTGTGTTGCAAGTAAGAGTGTGAATTGTGTTGCAAGTAAGAGTGTGAATTGTGTTGCAAGTAAGAGTGTGAATTGTGTTGCAAGTAAGAGTGTGAATTGTGTTGCAAGTAAGAGTGTGAATTGTGTTGCAAGTAAGAGTGTGAATTGTGTTGCAAGTAAGAGTGTGAATTGTGTTGCAAGTAAGAGTGTGAATTGTGTTGCAAGTAAGAGTGTGAATTGTGTTGCAAGTAAGAGTGTGAATTGTGTTGCAAGTAAGAGTGTGAATTGTGTTGCAAGTAAGAGTGTGAATTGTGTTGCAAGTAAGAGTGTGAATTGTGTTGCAAGTAAGAGTGTGAATTGTGTTGCAAGTAAGAGTGTGAATTGTGTTGCAAGTAAGAGTGTGAATTGTGTTGCAAGTAAGAGTGTGAATTGTGTTGCAAGTAAGAGTGTGAATTGTGTTGCAAGTAAGAGTGTGAATTGTGTTGCAAGTAAGAGTGTGAATTGTGTTGCAAGTAAGAGTGTGAATTGTGTTGCAAGTAAGAGTGTGAATTGTGTTGCAAGTAAGAGTGTGAATTGTGTTGCAAGTAAGAGTGTGAATTGTGTTGCAAGTAAGAGTGTGAATTGTGTTGCAAGTAAGAGTGTGAATTGTGTTGCAAGTAAGAGTGTGAATTGTGTTGCAAGTAAGAGTGTGAATTGTGTTGCAAGTAAGAGTGTGAATTGTGTTGCAAGTAAGAGTGTGAATTGTGTTGCAAGTAAGAGTGTGAATTGTGTTGCAAGTAAGAGTGTGAATTGTGTTGCAAGTAAGAGTGTGAATTGTGTTGCAAGTAAGAGTGTGAATTGTGTTGCAAGTAAGAGTGTGAATTGTGTTGCAAGTAAGAGTGTGAATTGTGTTGCAAGTAAGAGTGTGAATTGTGTTGCAAGTAAGAGTGTGAATTGTGTTGCAAGTAAGAGTGTGAATTGTGTTGCAAGTAAGAGTGTGAATTGTGTTGCAAGTAAGAGTGTGAATTGTGTTGCAAGTAAGAGTGTGAATTGTGTTGCAAGTAAGAGTGTGAATTGTGTTGCAAGTAAGAGTGTGAATTGTGTTGCAAGTAAGAGTGTGAATTGTGTTGCAAGTAAGAGTGTGAATTGTGTTGCAAGTAAGAGTGTGAATTGTGTTGCAAGTAAGAGTGTGAATTGTGTTGCAAGTAAGAGTGTGAATTGTGTTGCAAGTAAGAGTGTGAATTGTGTTGCAAGTAAGAGTGTGAATTGTGTTGCAAGTAAGAGTGTGAATTGTGTTGCAAGTAAGAGTGTGAATTGTGTTGCAAGTAAGAGTGTGAATTGTGTTGCAAGTAAGAGTGTGAATTGTGTTGCAAGTAAGAGTGTGAATTGTGTTGCAAGTAAGAGTGTGAATTGTGTTGCAAGTAAGAGTGTGAATTGTGTTGCAAGTAAGAGTGTGAATTGTGTTGCAAGTAAGAGTGTGAATTGTGTTGCAAGTAAGAGTGTGAATTGTGTTGCAAGTAAGAGTGTGAATTGTGTTGCAAGTAAGAGTGTGAATTGTGTTGCAAGTAAGAGTGTGAATTGTGTTGCAAGTAAGAGTGTGAATTGTGTTGCAAGTAAGAGTGTGAATTGTGTTGCAAGTAAGAGTGTGAATTGTGTTGCAAGTAAGAGTGTGAATTGTGTTGCAAGTAAGAGTGTGAATTGTGTTGCAAGTAAGAGTGTGAATTGTGTTGCAAGTAAGAGTGTGAATTGTGTTGCAAGTAAGAGTGTGAATTGTGTTGCAAGTAAGAGTGTGAATTGTGTTGCAAGTAAGAGTGTGAATTGTGTTGCAAGTAAGAGTGTGAATTGTGTTGCAAGTAAGAGTGTGAATTGTGTTGCAAGTAAGAGTGTGAATTGTGTTGCAAGTAAGAGTGTGAATTGTGTTGCAAGTAAGAGTGTGAATTGTGTTGCAAGTAAGAGTGTGAATTGTGTTGCAAGTAAGAGTGTGAATTGTGTTGCAAGTAAGAGTGTGAATTGTGTTGCAAGTAAGAGTGTGAATTGTGTTGCAAGTAAGAGTGTGAATTGTGTTGCAAGTAAGAGTGTGAATTGTGTTGCAAGTAAGAGTGTGAATTGTGTTGCAAGTAAGAGTGTGAATTGTGTTGCAAGTAAGAGTGTGAATTGTGTTGCAAGTAAGAGTGTGAATTGTGTTGCAAGTAAGAGTGTGAATTGTGTTGCAAGTAAGAGTGTGAATTGTGTTGCAAGTAAGAGTGTGAATTGTGTTGCAAGTAAGAGTGTGAATTGTGTTGCAAGTAAGAGTGTGAATTGTGTTGCAAGTAAGAGTGTGAATTGTGTTGCAAGTAAGAGTGTGAATTGTGTTGCAAGTAAGAGTGTGAATTGTGTTGCAAGTAAGAGTGTGAATTGTGTTGCAAGTAAGAGTGTGAATTGTGTTGCAAGTAAGAGTGTGAATTGTGTTGCAAGTAAGAGTGTGAATTGTGTTGCAAGTAAGAGTGTGAATTGTGTTGCAAGTAAGAGTGTGAATTGTGTTGCAAGTAAGAGTGTGAATTGTGTTGCAAGTAAGAGTGTGAATTGTGTTGCAAGTAAGAGTGTGAATTGTGTTGCAAGTAAGAGTGTGAATTGTGTTGCAAGTAAGAGTGTGAATTGTGTTGCAAGTAAGAGTGTGAATTGTGTTGCAAGTAAGAGTGTGAATTGTGTTGCAAGTAAGAGTGTGAATTGTGTTGCAAGTAAGAGTGTGAATTGTGTTGCAAGTAAGAGTGTGAATTGTGTTGCAAGTAAGAGTGTGAATTGTGTTACTATAGTAAGAGTGTGAATTGTGTTACTATAGTAAGAGTGTGAATTGTGTTGCAAGTAAGAGTGTGAATTGTGTTGCAAGTAAGAGTGTGAATTGTGTTACTATAGTAAGAGTGTGAATTGTGTTACTATAGTAAGAGTGTGAATTGTGTTACTATAGTAAGAGTGTGAATTGTGTTACTAGGAAGAGTGTGAATTGTGTTACTAGGAAGAGTGTGAATTGTGTTACTAGGAAGAGTGTGTATTGAGTTACTAGTGTGCTAGTTAAATAGGAGCGAGTACTTGTGTAATCACACACTAGGTGATGCTGGTGACCTAGGGAGGGAAACTACTGAAGTGAGTTTCGTACTAGACCAAGCCAAATTGGAACGTTATTCTTCGGTCTACTACGAAGTTTTGCTGTATCTAATGGTTTTTAGGGCGTTGCCCAACAATTGGGCCGAGGACAATTGGGTCATGCGGACAATTTGGCCCAGGATTATTGAGCCCACAAAAAATTGGGATAGCAGATACAATATAGCAGTGCTACTTAATTTGTTATTACTAACTAGCCTTATGTACTAGGGTTGTGACAATACTATCTTTGAAATATGCTATATATTCTCTACGTGAAGTTTTTTTGAAGATTTTTATAATCAATAATCGATTAAAAGTCTACAACCGCCGTTTAACTTCCGACTTGCTAATTTCCATTCCAAATAAAAAATATACACACAGTTTCAGTTTGTTTAAAAGATCCTCTCCACTCTAAATTTAACAAAAAATCTGGAATTGCTTTAAATATGTAGAGCTAAGGTTATATAACATATAACAGTAAACAGAATTTGAATAGATCAAGTATTCTGTTCCCAATTAATTATATAAGAAATATTCACATTTCGCTTTTTTCATTCGGAGAATCATTAAGAAGTTAAATGCCCCATAATTGAATTGGTATGTTCGTTCGTGTATACATAGTACACATATTCAAATGCAGTGTTTTAAAATGAACAGTTCTCTAGATAGGGAAAATGTTATGATATATGAAAACTATTAGTAAGAAATACTTAATTAGGTACTTGGATTCGTTATATGGATTTATTGTCTTGGAATCAGCTTTGTTATTGTTTTGAATTTGTCGGATCTAGTTGACTATCCCACAAGGGGCTGTTTCTTTGCTTGAAATTCAGAGGAGTAGTAGAAAGAACGGAAAAAATCTAAAATTAGATATTATAATAAAACTATAAAACCAAATTTGAAATGGTTTGCAGTTTTATAACCAGTAACCTTAGTTCTAATGCATAGAGAAATAAAAAAATAGAGTGGAGGGGACCTTTAAATGGCAGCTAGGTAGTTATAATCAATCTAACACTAAATATGCACGTGAAAACATAATTAGGATCAGAGAAATTTAGTTTAGAAACGTTTATATATACACTTCAGTAAATCATTTACATCTTAAACGAAGACCGAACATGGAGTTTTTGTTTATAAAATTCAAAAATCAAAATAAAGAGTTTTCAATCTTTTTCTACAGCGACATATTAGTATTTACTATTGGAGTTATAGAGTAACAAATGGCATTGACCTAATCGCTCCCAAACTCTAGGAAAATGGTTCCTTCATATTGACCAATCGTCCCACCAAGTTTCATGCAATATGGTTCAATACTTTTTGAGTTATAAATGATCATGACCTTTGACCGGATCGCTCCCAAAATTCTAGCAGCAGGTCACTGGACATGGACCAATCGTTTCACCAAATTTCAGGCAATTTGGTTGAACACTTTTTCAGTTAAGCGAATAACAAGATGATAAATAAATAAATAAAGTCCGATGAAAATATGACCTTCCCGCATTCTGCGAAGGTAACAATGATTCACTAATCAGAAAAGAAAAATGTATTTATGTTTTGACTCGCTCTTTATTATGTTTTTTGTACAATCCTTATTAAATGCGATTTTTTAATTCAATGTGTTTTAGTTGTCATAAATATCACCAAAATATATTTCAAGGACCGCCAAAAAAAAAACCAAGTGTAGTTTATGGACCCAGATTGAGCTGGGGTCCTTAAAGTATTCTTGATCCAACTAATATATCTATTATATTAGTTGGATTATTCTTCATAAATATAATGAAGAGTAAGAATTATCTCAAATGTAGAATATACTCTTTAATAGCTCACAAAAAGGTAATGAAACGAATAATTTTCTTTTCAATTTATAACAGTAACAGAGACTTCCATTCATGAGTTAGGAAACAGGTCCAACAGAAGCTGCTTCTTGTTAACTTTTCCCATGTTGTTTCTAGGTATTTCCTCCACAGTGATGTACCGAGAAGGAATTTGGTACCTTGGAAGTAAATCTTCTAACCATTTGCTCACTGCATTTGAATTGAATTCAGATTCACTTTTCCACACTATCACAGCAGCGATCTGAAAGGAAAGGAATTAATTAGTTCTATTTGAAAATGCACTTCTCTTTCAACTGAAAATGCACTTCTCTTTCAACTGAAAATGCACTTCTCTTTCAACTGAAAATGCACTACTCTTTCAACTGAAAATGCACTGGAAATTCACTTGAAAATGCACTCCTCTTTCAAATGAAAATGCGCTGAAAATTTAACTGAAAATTCAACAGAAAATGAACTGAAAATTCAACAGAAAATGCAATGAAAATTCAACTGAAAATGCACAGAAAATTTTATTGAAAATTAACTGAAAATACACAGAAAATTCAACTGAAATACATTGAAAATTCAATTGAAAATGCACTGAAAATTCATTTGAAAATACACTGAGAATTCAACTGAAAATTCAACTGAAAATGAACTGAAAATTGAACTGAAAATCCACTGAAAATTCAATTGAAAATCCACTGAAAATACACTGAAAATTCAACTGAAAATACACTGAAAATTCAACTGAAAATAAACTGAAAATTCAAGTGAAATAAAGAAGAGAAATTCAGCCGCTGTTCTAAAATAATGATTATTATTACCTCGAAAAGATTCAATAATTTGCTATTAACTAAAGTGATGAAAACTATTGACTATAGGGTAAATTCTGAGTTATCAAACATTTCCAAATCTTCGATCCCGCACACAAAAACCCTCAGTGGATATAAATAGCCAAATTCATTTTTATTAATATATTAAAATTATCTATCTAATGCGAACCAATAGTTATTCCACTTTCCTCGAAAACATGACCAATATTTAGAAAAATAAGGTATACCTATTTTATAGGTAAATTATTTTTTTATATTACCGAAGATGTGATACCGACCAATATTTCGTAACTTATATAACCCTAAAACTTTTATTTTCCTACCTGTTGTCCCCAGGTGATGTCCTTCACCCCCACCACCGCCACATCCCCCACCTGGGGGTGCTCCAGCAGAGCTCTTTCCACCTGTAGAGCTGACACCTTGAACCCCCCAGTCTTTATTATATCCACACTCGTGCGGCCCAGTATTTTGAAGTTACCATCAGTATATACTGCTGTGTCTCCTGTGAAGTAGTGAAACAAATGAGAACACTTAAAGGGAAAGGTAAATTGACCATTTAACACAATAAAAATAATCCCATTACTTATTCACTTCGTATAAAAATTATAAGGGACAACAAATATAGAGTTATTTTTTTTAGATAAAAAGCTAAGCGCAGCATTCAAACTAAATAACCTAGAAAAGGATATATAAAATTAACTAACTATTAATATATACAATTACAACTCCATCATGCAATTATGTACATGTACTATACCTAGAGAAGATTAATCGATAATGATTGCAAATTCAAAGAGACAGCGCCACCACATGGACATTAATTGCTCCAATTGGCTGCGTGGGATTAGGATTATTTCATGAATTTTCCTATATTGATATTCCCTACAGCCATTTTTCTTAAACTGTAACTAAAATAGCTACTTTCTATTATTTATCACATTAACAATATTATTTATCATTCATATTCGAAGAAAATTGCTAGGGTCATGAAATTATTTACGTGGGTAACATATAAAGAAACTAACCAAAGTTTAAGAAACACGCAGGTCTATAAGAAAAATTCTGTGTAATAATCGGTGACAAGTCCAACACTTTGGTAAATCACAACTTCGCTGTTTCGCCGAAAATTTTAAAAACACTAACGTTATAAGGTTAGTTTAGCAGTCCGGTGGCGAGGGGCTGTCCCCCTTAGCTAGGTTTGATAGTGACAAAATGTATACTTCACTGTTTTTTACTGTAGCTATACATTATTTAGGGTAAAATATTGTCAAATTTTCGGTGAAAGTATCATTCGGTGAAAGGGTTTTCGGCGAAAGGACCTAGAACCGCAATGATTACTTACCAGTTTTAAACCAATTGTCAGCTGTGAACTCTTTCCTCGTAGCTTTTGGTCTCTTGAAATACTCTTTGAAAACACTGGGGCCTTTCACCAGCAATTCACCTTCCTGAGGCAAACAGGGAAAAAAAAATAAATTAAAAAAAAAAATAATAATAATTATTTATTTATTTATTTTTAAATTAGTATAAAAACTAAAAAATAATTCTGCTCACATTAACAGTCCACACATCTCACCTGTTGTTCACAACCGTGAGTGACAGTAACGGCCTGTTTGTTTCCCTCGCAAATGACTTTGTAGTCCTCAGTCTCCAAATTAGTGGCAAGGCGCACCGACACACCAGGGAAAGGACGCCCCACGTAACCTAAAAAAGGATGAACACAATTAAACAACAGTGAAATGGTTCTAGGAAAATTCTGTCTCAAAAATCTCGGGTCTTGTTTTATAATGATTTAATTAAAGAATAATAATTAAAAAGGTATGAATACTAAAAAGGGTAGTGTATTTATTGAAAGCGAATAACATCATTAACCGTTGTAAAATGATACGTAACATTAGTAATTTTGACATGTTTTGATATTAAATTAACATGAAATTTGAGCGGAAAATTCGGTTTCGGAACTTCAGGTCTGAGATATAAATAAGTTTCATAAGTTAGATGTATCGGGGGGCGTGCTGCCAACAGAACCTTCCTGCTTAGTCATTAAACAATCATGAAGTGTGCACTGTGCAGTAAAACAAACTAGCGGAAACAACAAACTAAATAACTGTCATATACATATGTTGAGAGACCATGCACCCTGCTCCGTTCCATCTCTAATTATAGATGATATATTCCTATGTTATTCGTACGGGGATAAAAATGAGGTTCATAAACATCCACACAGCTGACTATTTACTTAATATTAGAGATTTTAAAAGTCCTCTCCAGGCTCCGGGAAAAAAATGAGTTTATAATATAATATTATAGAACTAAGGTCTACGATCATTATTCTGCAAACCGCACACAATTCGGTTCAGTATATATTTTATAATTTGTTTTTAAAGTTTTTTAATACTTTGTGAGCAACAATTGAGCGAATCACTAATCTGATGCTCAAGAAGAAGATTGTACACTCTTTGTTTTGATTACAAATTTGAATTTTATAAACAAACAATATATATATTTTATATATTAATTGTTTCCTAAGGTATATAAACGTTTCTATAATAAGTTTATCCAATTTTATACCTTTACACGAATATTAAATGGATTTATTAAACCTAATACCTAATTGACAATCAAAACAAATGGTGTACATTCTTTTTCTTCAGGCTGAAAATTTCTTAAATTAGTAAGTCGGAAGTAAAATAGGTTTTGTAGAGTTTTGATTATAAAAATCTTTAAAAGCATATAAAATTAAAAATATGCTACCAAATTCGATGCGGTTTGCAGCAAAATGATAAGAAACATTAGCCTCGTTGAATAAGGCAATAAAAATATTTGCTTGGAGAGGACCTTTAATGTAATCTTTAGATAGCTGAAATCAATCTGTATAAATTGTTGCAAAGTTAAATGAAATGCGTATTGTAATAAAGAAGTTACGAAATAATTTGATACATATTCCCCCATTAATGAACGAAATTAAATGGCATAGAAAAATAATTAAACACCAGTAATTGGATGAGAGAAGAGAAATAACTCGCTTTTCTACACTCAATTATTTTCTTCTCTCCACTCACCTTCTCTCCTCTCTCCATTCAAGGGGTTGGTGAGTGCCATCCCTATCTCCGTCATTCCATATCTCTCCAATAGCGTGTGTCCAGTCACCGCTCTCCATTTGGTGAGAATAGACACGGGGAGAGCAGCTGATCCACTCACCATCAGTCTACGGAGCACTCACCACATTACATTATTAAATACAAAATATATTAAACGTAATTACTAATTTGTAAACTACGTAGCTCATTTTAAACGAAAAAAAAATCATCTTCACAAAACAGAAGAAATTAAAACTTGCATTTGACTTATTTTCTTTTCCTGACGTACCTAAGGTTCTGTTAACCAACTATGAGTTCCCTGACGTACCTAAGATTCTGCTAACCAACTATGAGTTCTCTGACGTACCGTAGGTTCTGTTCACAGGTTGCTCTCACGAAGCTCCTCATGTGACCAGAGTGTGCCATTTTCTCATCGTAAAAGTGCAGTAGTTTAGCATAAATGGTAGGTACTGCCATGAAGAGGTTGATGCTGAAGGAACTGCCAGGTAGAATGTCACCCTCCTCATTGCCCAGGAGTAACTTCCACACCCTCTCAGCACTGAAGCTAGTCATCACCACTCTGGGGATTGTTATGAAAATTGGTCAAGAAAATTTTATTTTGAAACAGCACGGAACAATATATTGATAATATTTATAGGAAAACTTTCTTTAATTTCCTGTTTTTCAATATAGATGAGTTATTTAAAGCACAATACAATAATAATGAAGAGGGAAAGCAATTTTAGTAATTATCATGATTTAGTACTCGAATCCAGTTACTAGTTTCTTAATATCCTATAACTTAACTACATCATTAATGTTAACTTTTCAATTGTAATTAACATATAGCTATATTATAACTACTACTAACTTTTTTGCACATAGATCACTTTTATTAACCTAGATTACTACTAAGAACCCTTTCACATGTGTCTTTTTCTCATGCCAAAGCTAAGAAAATGGTGCATGAAAAACGCTACAACTGAATGTACGTATGTGCTTTGTATGTCTGCTTAGATTGGGCATTTTTTCATGCTGGATTTTTGTTGAAAGAAATACCCTGTGAGAATTAAGACTAAGACTTACCTAGCTCCTTTACTGAGCGGTGTGACCAGGGCGTTGACTATACCGTGAGTGTGATGTAGAGGCAGGCAGTGAAGTAGTACATCAGCACCAGAGTATTGCCACTCCTCTGACAGACCTTGTACTTGGGCCTGTACGCCCCCGTGAGACACAACCACTCCTGTGAACAAAGATGATGATGATAATAGACCATTAAGTAACTTGTAACTTTTTTTCTATTTCACAACAAATGCAAATAAAATTTACAGCAATGAATATGGTTGGATATTAAGTTTTCAAATATCGAATTAAAATTCTCCAATATTTTGTAAATAGTCAGCTATACAGATGTTGACGAATCTCATTTTTATCCCCGTACGAATAACATAGGAATATTTAGCTGATAAGCTAAGCTGGAACGGCGCTGCCTTTACTTTAGTGGTCTATTGAGAATTTACGTTACTAGCATTTAACACTGTACGATGGAATGGAGTTATTCATTGAAATTAATGATTTTAGCGGTGCAGATATTTTAAAATTAGTTAAAGTTTACAGAATTTCTTTTAAATTCAGAGTAAATTAATCTTGTTAATTGCTTCTAAAATCATGAATTCTAAAGTTTTTCGGCTCTGCTTGCAAGAAGAATATTCCACCGTATGAATGAAATCTTATGGTGAAGAACCTACATGCAATATATATCTAATTAAATGTCATCAGAAGGGTATCTTTATCGGGTACAGTTCCTATGCACATATCAAATGAAACTAGCTTGCTGAACCTCTAATACCGAAAAATAATACCCCTTGCTTACCTCACAGTCACAAATACCTCAATTGGGGCTACAATAAATATTAGTATTCCTATTAGGGTAGGTACTAAAGGGTTCTAGGACAACTCGCCGCGGATAATTCGCTGTGAGGACAACTCGCCGCTAGGACAATTCGCCGCCATTTGTGTTTTGCAAGCGTATACATCATTTACATATATTTAAAAATATTATAAATTTGAACAAATACTTGTTTTTATACGCTCAAGACTGACGTAAAACACTAGTTGACAATTTCAGTATTTCAATTAATTGGTTTCTTTTGTTGTCATATTTTCTCTGTGAGAATATTTTAGGCCGCAAAAAATATCAAAGCTTTTAATTCAAATTTAGAAGTGTTTAACGTCTGCTTCGAAACGAAAGGCTTTCTAGTTGACGTCAAAAAAAAAAATTAAATACAAGGAAAAGTAAAAAGAAGTCAGAAAGCAAAGTGACTCTTTGAACAATGGCACCAACAACCAGTCCGTGACAATACTCATGGATGAAGAAAAGCTATTTCGTGGATGCAGTCACTTACCAAGAAATGAAACACAAGCACAGGTGACTGCACTCACAAATAGAAGAGGAAAATGAAGAAAATGTAATTTATTAGTAGGCTTGTGACTATATGCATTTAAGATCATAGATATTAAGAATGTCACAGACAAAAATGAATGAAATGGCATCGAATATTCTATACCACTGGTTTAGAACGATTCAATACTCTTTAATTCTCTCCGTCTATAATATTTTCAGGATCTATGATTTTACATTCATATTATCACAACCCTTCTGATTAGCCTACCTAAGACAAAAATCGAAGACTTCGTAGCTAAATAACCTTTTATTTGCACTGATGTACCAGTTTTAAACTTACAAGTAATTTTTACAGGTCATCAAACGTATAAAGAAGACACTTGAACTTGTTTTCTTCCCAATAGAAAATTATTTTTAGCAAAATACTTTTAATTAGAACGAAGAAAATTTTATTTTAAATTTACAACACGCACTATGTTTGTATAATTATAGTTAAAAAAACTTTTCATTCAACTTTTGAAATGGAAAAGAAAACATTTCCAAATACTACAAAGAAAACTTGATAATTAATTTACAACACACATTTTATATTTAAAATATATTTATATATAGATGGTGTATACGGCGGTAAAACATATATAACACGGCGAGTTGTTTTGGCGGCGAATTGTCCTAGCGGCGAGTTGTCCGGTCACCGTACTAAAGAGTAAAGCACTTGCAGCTCAATATTTTGTGTGTGCAATAGCTTTGTGATCTGTTGTCACAAACCAAGTGATTTGTGACGTCAAACGTACTCTTCGACTCAATTTTTTTTATATAATTAGAGACTTAATTGATATCTTATGAAAAGTATGCCTCAAATTTTTTTTTTTCACTTTCAGGCGGCATGCTTTTTCACCACAGATGCTTTAATTTATAAATACGTATTTTCTTCATTTCATTACGTTTTTCATATCTTATGTGTTTAAATTAATTTTTCATTCTCGTTTCCAAACTGATTTGAGGTCATTCCACTAGTAAAAATTGTAGGTCTATTTCACACGTGCCATTTTCATTCAACAAAAATGCATCATGAAAAATACCAAATTTAAGGCAACATACCTACATAACACACACGTTTTTTCAGTTATAGCGCTTTTTCATGCATCATTTTCTTTGATGCAGCATGAGAAAAACGCCCATGAGAAAGGGGCCTAAGAGTTTAAAGAAGCTAATACACTATTGGATGAGACTATTTCACCTTTTGGGTCCCCGGTGGTGCCACTTGTGTAGAGTATCATGGCTTTGCTGTCGGCAGGCAACAGTCCTAGTATTTCACTGTCCACTGAAGTAACTACCCTAGTGTTGTCATTGAACAGAATGGTCTGGAGAGGGAGAAGGAGGGCAGGCGAAATGAGAGTGTGGATATAATAAATTATTAGTAGGGTTTCACGGTCTGTTTCGAAACCAAAGACAATATCGCTGACGTCAAAAGGATATTAAGAACAAGAGATTGGAAGAAGAAGTGAGAAAGGGCTCCATAAACAGTCACCTACCACCAGTCAGTAAAAGTGCTCATGGATGCAGAAAAGCTACTCCACGAATGCAGTCACTTACCAAGAAATGTGATGAAAAGGGACACAAACACCAGTGACTGCACTAACAGATGGAAAAGGAAAATGATGAGGGGATAGAAAATGATATACATAAATTTAGCAATGTAAATGTATAAAGGCTTACCAACACAGTTATACGAATATGAAGAGAGCACATAAACGCGAACACTAAAATCTGTTTGAAGATACTGGTTGAGTTTGACAAAGTGTTTGATAGTGTGGAAGTTTTTTCGTGAAAGCAATATACCATGGAAAAGACTTCAGTAATTTATAGTATAGAACAAATAATAAAGGAAAAAATATCGTGCCTAAATTTGATGATGATAAAGTTAAATAACCATGGGGCACTGATAACATTATAATTCAGATATAAAAGATATAAGCTGATAAAATGGCGCAATTGTAATTTGTTAAAGCAATTACCTGTATTCCAGACAGCTTGGGAAGTTTCTCTTCATATTCAGCAGCACAAATAACAGCTGAGGCTCTGCTGTCTCTGAGAAAATATTTGAGTAGAGAGGAGGGATGATCGGGACACAGGGGAACAACTGAAACAGAAAAGAATACATTAAAATAATGTAAAAGTAACTAATGCTACCTATCAACAACATGTAAAAGTAACAAATGCTACCTATCAACAACATGTAAAAGTAACCAATGCTACCTATCAACAACATGTAAAAGTAACCAATGCTACCTATCAACAACATGTAAAAGTAACAAATGCTACCTATCAACAACATGTAAAAGTAACAAATGCTACCTATCAACAACATGTAAAAGTAACCAATGCTACCTATCAACAACATTTAAAAGCAACTAATGCTACCTATCAACAACATTCAAAATTAATTTAGTTGGGGTTTAAAGTCTGCTTCGGAACCAAAGGCCATATCGCTGACGTCAAAAGGAAATTAAATACAAGGGATTGGAAGAAGCAGTCAGAGAGGAAAATGGCTCCATGAACAAAGTCACTTACCGCAGTCGGTGACAATGCTCATGGATGCAGAAAAGCTACTCCGTGAATACAGTCACTTACCAAGGAATGTGACGAAACGGGACACAAGCACCGGCGGCTGCACTCACGGATGGAAGAGGAAAATGAAGAAGTGATAGTAAATGAAACCTACGAGCCTACCTAACACAAAATTCTAAGACCTCGTAGTTGAAGAGCATAACCCTAGCGCTATCATCTAAAAATGAAGTAGCGTTAAAAAAATGATAAACATGGTAAAAATGAAAAAAGACAATCCATAATCCAAATTACAACAGTTCGGGACCCAAGAGACGCCACCCCCCTTCTCTTCCATTCATCACAGACAGCTTCAGGATAGAGCCCCTGGGGGCCAACATTTAAAAGTAACTAATGCTACCTATCAACAACATTTAAAAGCAACTAATGCTACCTATCAACAACATTTAAAAGCAACTAATATGCTACCTATCAACAACATTTAAAAGTAACTAATGCTACCTATCAACAACATTTAAAAGTAACTAATACAAGTAATCTCACATTGTTTTAAAGCTGCATCTCTTGCGTTAGTTTACAATAATATGTTCATTATCTTATCAAAGTAGAGTTTTACAAAGAAAAAAAAATTATAAGAAAAGAGAGTAAGGAAAAAACTGATATTTCGTGATAGTAATTTAGGAAATTCATAGTTGTAATGAAAATGATAACATAATATGTAATTTCTTTTAACATAACTGTAGATATTATAAAACATACAACTCTCTTCAATGTTCAATTGGTAATTGGTAACATGGATCAATATGACTCACTGGAATGATTCATAACGATTCACTATAACAAAGAGTAAAGTGACTCACTATAACAAGGAGTAAAGTGACTCACTATAACAAGGAGTAAAGTGACTCACTATAACAAGGAGTAAAGTGACTCACTATAACAAGGAGTAAAGTGACTCACTATAACAAGGAGTAAAGTGACTCACTATAACAAGGAGTAAAGTGACTCACTATAAAAGGAGTAAAGTGACTCACTATAACTAGGAGTAAAGTGACTCACTATAACAAGGAGTAAAGTGACTCACTATAACAAGGAGTAAAGTGACTCACTATAACAAGGAGTAAAGTGACTCACTATAAAAGGAGTAAAGTGACTCACTATAACATGGTCAAAGTGACACACTACGACTCACCCACATGTCCTGCCATCCACACGGCCCACTGTGCCACCACGTAGTCAGCACCATGTGGCAGCATGAGGCACACCTGCTTCTGTTGCTCCATGCTGATGGGTGGGGGACCAATGTATGCTGACAGCTCCTCACTCAGGCACATGCTGGGAGATTTAAAAGTAGTACCAAAAAGACAAGTGTTGGTATTTCCTTTAACAGATCAAAATGACACAGCAAGAGTTAGTAGAAAAACTTTAATTAGAACAGTAACATACATATGTATAGGCTATAATTATTAAATGAACGGCGAATAGATTAAATATTATAAAGAACCCATCCAAAATTTTATCTACTACTTGACACTTTACTCACTATTAATAGACCACTAAAGTAAAGTGAGCACCGTTCTACCTCAGCTTATCAGCGAAATATTCCTATGTTATTCGTACAGGGATAAAAATGAGGTTCATTAACATATAACTGACGATTTACTTTATATTGGAGAATTTTAATTCGATATTTGAATACCTAACTAATATCAAACAACATTCCTTGTGTAAAGCTTATTGAAATAAAATTGTTACGTGTCATTTAAGACGTTTTTGTGGTCGTTTTCACGTCCGTGGCTCTGTGCCTGTCGCTTCGAGTGGTTTATATGGTGCTTTTACTCGTCTCTTTGTAGGAAATGCTTCACAGCCTCTCTAAAGGTCCACACAAAAGGTCTTAAATAATTTTTTATTTCAAAGGCTTTACAGCAATGAATTTGGTTATATATTAGGTATTCAAATATTGAATTAGAATTCTCCAAGATTAAGTAAATCGTCAGCTATACAGATGTTAATGTGCCTCATTTTTATACCCGTACGAATAACATAGGAATATTTAGCTGATAAACTCTGTTGGAACGGTGTTCACTTTACTTTAGTAATCTATTACATTTACCTGAGCTTCAGGATCTAGTGGATAATACACCCTTTACTCACGAATGTTAAGATAGAACCTTTAATGCATTTGCCTATAAGTTTATAAAGACGAGTTACTTTAGTTATTAGGTAAGTGTTCCTGACCTCTTGTTGTAGATGTCCTTGTAGGAGTGATCTCCCTTGCTGTCTGTGATGGCTATTTTCTCCCTAAACTCCAGACAGTTCCTGTAGATACACTGGACCAAGAGAGGGGCGGGGTGGGAGGGAAAGCTGTCCCTCCTCAGGCCCCTCACATGGTTAATAGTAACAGAACATGGTGCACTGGGTGTGAACTTTACTTTGGACGCTAAGGTTGAGTAGAGAGTTAGTCTACGAATAGCTGCTTGTAGCGCCATAGCTCTATAGGAAGAACGCGTAATGAAGTCTTAAAAGAAGTTTTCTTTCACAATAACAATGGCATATTGGATATAGTTAATATAACTGGCTGATTGGAGGAATCGAAAATATTTATATACAGATTAGATATTCTGAAAAATTGATAAATATCTTTTATTATAAATCAGGAGCAAAATTGTAACTACGAAAATTTAATTTAACTAAGCGATTTAAAACTTAACATTCAATTGAAAAAACTAACTTCCCATATTTCCATCCTAATTATAGTTATCCCTCCAATATAAAATACATCTTACATATATAACTTTCAGTAATAAAGCGCCATCTGTTGGCCATATATTTTGTAATACATGTGAAATGTGAGTCGGTTTATCAATAGTTGGCATTATAAGTTCTATTGTGTTTGTAGTCTACTCTCCGCGTGCAATTTTTTACTTTATTTTTTCAGTTAGCATAAACATTTGATAAGAGTTTTTCGGCCATCCTATCTCGGCATTAGTGTTCATTTAAAACTATTATTAACTTCATTATTTGCTGTGTCAATTTTTGTAGTCTGTTATCTACACGGATCCAATGCTATAATTTTTGATAACTAGCTACTAGCTAGCTAGTTAGCTTTAAAACTTTAAGTAGGGTCAGATAGTATTTAACCAACTTAGGTCAAACTTTCAAATTTCCCGTATTTTCAGATCTATCTATTTACAATAATTACAGTGTTTATCAACCAATTAAGTTACGTGTTCCACAATCCCATAATAATTACTTCAAAACCAAGTGAGTTAACATGTTTATATAGTTTATATTGTAGTCTTTACAAATGCTTTTTTGGTTTGGTGATGTAACCCAAATATAAATTTCTTTAGTCTATATATGTAGCCAAGTGTAAAATCTTTAATAATTCTCTGTTTAAAATCTATAATAATTCTCTGTTTAAAATCTATAATAATTCTCTGTTTAAAATCTTTAATAATTCTCTGTTTAAAATCTTTTAATAATTTCTCTAGTTCAAATTTAGCTATGTTTAAATATTTCTAGATTATAATTTTGCTGTAATTAATTTGCAGATCACCAATAAAAAGACAAAGTCGAGGCGCTCTGTTTCATAAACCCTAAGAATCGGGACAGTGATTTGTGAAGTAAATTATGAAGTAATTCGTGGAACGCCTACTGGACCTCTGATAGATTCATCAAGCTATCTGAGTCAGGTTTCAAAACGATGAATCGCACTCCGCCAAAGCAACGGCTTACACAGGTGCCTCAGCTTCCAGAGTTGGAAATCAGGTTGGATAGGTCGCTTCTTTCCCTCAGAGATATCATCGATATAGATCCTATCGATCCAAAACACTCTGGTTCTTTAGTTTCTCTTGTGGTAGAACTCTAATCAAGATGGGCTTGCTTCATGAATGCATCGGCTATTCTCACTGAGAGGTATGTCAAAATCGCATCCCTTCAAGAGGCACAAACTACCAAAAGTGACAGGCAGGAACCTAGAGTTGAAGTCAAGTAATTCATAAGCCTTGCAAATGGCATGCGTCAATCTTTGAATATGGAGCTTCTCTCAAACATGGGAACAGAAAGTACTGTATCTACAAGTAGATACAAACCTGCTTAGAGAATAGAAGAGGAATCTGTCTCTATTGATGTCATGAGCAAAGTTGTTGTAAGTGAAAAGGACGACCACGTACAGAATACAAGCCAGGTAGCAGCTGTCAATTTTATTGATATTCCTTTGTCTGATTCTGAATCCAAACCTTGCCAAAACCTCAATAAGGGGTTTGCTGTTGAGCAACCCAGTGTCAGACCTAAAGTCTCTTTGCTGCCAATGGGAGCTAAGAATTGTTTAGTTGGTGCTACAGCACTGAATTACGCCAGCTCTCTTCCTGATGAGAGATGCACCTCTGGTCTTCTTCACAATTCGAAACCTCTCTTACTGAGAGAGCATGGGAATATCCCAGTTATGTCTTCGACAGGTTACGGACCCTTACCGAACTCTATAAATCAAACAATCCAGCCTTCTGCACTTCCTCTGCATCAATCGGCAGTTTCTTCCTGCCAACCCATCAACGAAGCTACTCTTCATCTGATAAAGCAGGAACTGTTCAAGGAATCAAACTTCCCCTTTGACGGTGACTCGTGAAGATACAGGTCATGGGTCTTGTTGCTGGAAAATAGGATGAGAGGTCTGCAGTTGGACCCGCTTGATATGATATCAATCCTTATTGCCAACACTTCTAGGGAACCAAAGAAACTGGTTCAGGACTATCTCGCCACTGGAGCAGCATTTAATGCTATAGCTTTGAGGAACATCTGGGGTGCTCTGAACAAACAGTATGGTTCTCCTGTAAAGGTGTCTCAATCAATGCAGAGAAAAATGCAGGCACTGTCAGACATCTGTCCTCTTAATCTAAAGAACAAACTACAAGAACTAGTTCATTTCTGCCGTTTGATAGAAACAAACATGATTACTAATCCTGAGCTGGAGCTTTTCAATCTGTCTGCTGGCCAGAAGCAAGTTTGGTCAAAGCTGCCAGACTGGTTGCAGAATAAATGGAGAACTCAAGGGCACAGGTATTCAAATGAGAACAATGATGCTTTACCACCCTCCACAGTTCTCATAAACTTCATTCAGAATGCCCTGGATGAGATTTCAGACCCAAACTTTGAACAAACTGTCGATGCCAAGAGCGTGAAGTAAACGTATGCGACAAGTAACTTCAAGGCCACCGACGATGATAACAATGCAATGTGTCTCCTCCACGAAAAGCCTAGCCATTCTCTGATCCATTGTCAGAGCTTCAACAGACTTAGACACGATGATAAACAGAAGTTTGCTGCAGAGAAGAGGCTCTGTTACAAATGCCTAGGCAATCACATGGCAAAGAACTGCAATAGTGATCAGAAGTGTTCAAAGTGTAAGAAAGATCATGTCACATCAATGCACATAGAAAGAAGAGCGCACTACGATAACAGAGCTTCGTCATATAATGAAGAGTCCAACAACTCTTATAAGAAGGCATTCTGTAGTGTGATTCTGTAGTGTGAACAATGAGTTGTTCAAAAACCATCCTGTGTGAGCTGCATCATCAGTCGAACCCTCGTAAAACACTCAAGCTGTATGCGATAATTGATGACATGTCAGACTCGTCTTACATCGCAGAGAAGGTAGTAGACATGCTAAGCTTGTCAGGGAGAGAAGAAAAGTATCTCCTCAGTACCATGGGCTCCCTCAGATCAGAACACCGGGGACTGGTGGTTGATGGACTCTGGATTCGTGGAAAAAATAAATGATATGTTTACTAGCAAATTTATTCCGGGTTCTACTTATGAAGTAGGAACTCCATCAATTGTTAAATCTATTCCTCATCTAGCACATTTTGCAAATAGATTTACTGAACTAGATAATATAGCAGAGCCATTAATATTACTTGGTAGAGATGCAGGCGACCTTATGAAATCTGTGTGTTATGGAGAAAAATCCCCTTTTGCATGTGAGACTCCATTAGGATATGCTCTAATTGGTTCACCTTGTACATATAAACTCTCCATTTAAGAATAAGGTCAAGACTGTACTTAAAACCACTCATGAACATTACGTCGGTAAAACTTTAGTTCCTAGAAATCTTAGTGGAGTAAGGATATTTAATGAATTCGAAGACGATGACGAATTAGCTCTATCCAGAAATGATGAAAAATTTCAGTCAATTGTAGTCGATTCACTTCATGTCAACAAAAGTGGGCATTTAACTATAAGTTTTCCATTCAAAAGAAATGACCAGGTAATGCCAGATAACAAAACCGCAGTTTATGGAAGAATCTACAGCACCCTCATGAAACTTAAGATACAACCGGAGAAAATTGATCATGCACGAAAGCCATGGCCCGTAATATTAAGGCTGGCCATGTGGAACCTGTACCTAAGCTGGAGCATGGAGAGCCAGGGAAGACGTGGTTAATTCCGATTTTTGCCGTCACTCAGCCTAAGAAAGGTAAAACAAGGCTTGTATTTGATAGCTCAGCTGTATACAAGGACATCAGTTTAAACTCAGTTCTGCTACAGGGTCCTGATCTTAACAATAGACTTCGTGGTGTACTCATGAGGTTTAGGATGGGCGAAAAATGGCATTTGGAGGGGACATAGAAGCTATGTTCTACAATTTCCATCTGCCGGAAGAAGATAGAAACTTTCTTCGTTTCTTGGTTTGAAGACAACAACCCCACTGGTAAACTCATTCAATACAGGGGTTGTGTGCACTTGTTTGGCAACAAATGCAGTCCTGCTTTAGCACACGCAGGATTGCAGTTTACAACACGTCACTCTGATGCAGTAAGATTGATAACTGATAATGTGTACGTCGATGATCTCCTTGCTGTCTCTAGACTTCCGCAAGATGCCATTTTAAACTTTCAAGCCATAAGGGAAATACTGGATAGATACCATATACGACTCAGAAAGATTGTATCTAATTCTTCTGTTGTATGTAACCATTTTCCTGAATCTGAGAGGGTTGAGCAGAAAGCAGACCACGTAATTTAAACTCACAGACAGAGATGGGCGAAAAGTACATCGAAAGTACTTAGGTACACAGTACTTTTTCTAGTACTTTCAAGTACCAAGTACATTTACTATATAATTTAAATATTAATAAATCATATAGACCTGTAACGACGTCTTCGTTTTTCATGTAAATTAGTCAAAATTGTTTGATTGAATCAGACAATAATTTCAATTTCTCTGATTATCACAGTGACTCTTTTCTCTGATAGTACATCATCACAGTGACTCTTTTCTCTGATAGTACATCATCACAGTGACTCTTTTCTCTGATAGTACATCATCACAGTGACTTTTTTCTCTGATAGTACATCATCACAGTGACTCTTTTCTCTGATAGTACATAATCACAGTGACTCTTTTCTCTGATAGTACATCATCACAGTGACTCTTTTCTCTGATAGTACATCATCACAGTGACTCTTTTCTCTGATAGTACATCATCACAGTGACTCTTTTCTCTGATAGTACATCATCACAGTGACTCTTTTCTCTGATAGTACATCATCACAGTGACTCTTTTCTCTGATAGTACATCATCACAGTGACTCTTTTCTCTGATAGTACATCATCACAGTGATTCTTTTCTCTGATAGTACATCATCACAGTGACTCTTTTCTCTGATAGTACATCATCACAGTGACTCTTTTCTCTGATAGTACATCATCACTGTGACTTTTTTCTCTGATAGTACATCATCACAGAGACTCTTTTCTCTGATAGTACATCACAGTGACTCTTTTCTCTGATAGTACATCATCACAGTGACTCTTTTCTCTGATAGTACATCATCACTGTGACTCTTTTCTCTGATAGTACATCATCACAGAGACTCTTTTCTCTAATAGTACATCATCACAGAGACTCTTTTCTCTGATAGTACATCATCACAGAGACTCTTTTCTCTAATAGTACATCATCACAGTGACTCTTTTCTCTGATAGTACATCATCAAAGTGACTCTTTTCTCTGATAGTACATCATCACAGAGACTCTTTTCTCTGATAGAATATCATCACAGTGACTCTTTTCTTTGATAGTACATCATCACTGTGACTCTTTTCTCTGATAATACACCATCACAGTGACTCTTTTCTCTGATAGTACATCATCACTGTGACTCTTTTCTCTGATAGTACATCACCACAGTGACTCTTTTCTCTGATAGTACATCATCACTGTGACTCTTTTCTCTGATAGTACATCATCACAGTGACTCTTTTCTCTGATAGTACATCATCACAGTGACTCTTTTCTCTGATAGTACATCATCACAGTGACTCTTTTCTCTGATAGTACATCATCACTGTGACTTTTTTCTCTGATAGTACATCATCACAGAGACTCTTTTCTCTGATAGTACATCATCACAGAGACTTTTCTCTCTGATAGTACATCATCACAGTGACTCATTTCTCTGATAGTACATCATCACAGTGACTCTTTTCTCTGATAGTACATCATCACAGTGACTCTTTTTTCTCTGATAGTACATCATCACAGAGACTCTTTTCTCTGATAGTACATCATCACAGCGACTTTTCTCTCTGATAGTACATCATCACAGTGACTCTTTTCTCTGATAGTACATCATCACAGCGACTTTTCTCTCTGATAGTACATCATCACAGTGACTCTTTTCTCTGATAGTACATCATCACAGTGACTCTTTCCTCTGATAGTACATCATCACAGTGACTCTTTTCTCTGTCAGTACATCATCACAGTGACTCTTTTCTCTGATAGTACATCATCACAGTGACTCTTTTCTCTGATAGTACATCATCACAGTGACTCTTTTCTCTGATAGTACATCATTCTTTTTATACTCAATTCGTAATAGTGCTGTGATTAGATTGATAAACTTGATAATGGTTATATTAGAAAGCCCCTCAAATTGCATTTGGATGCTAAGCTCATGTTTCGGTGTAATGGAAATCTTTGAAGTATTTAAATAAGTCGTATTAACTTGAATCATGTCGTATGGATGCAATGTGTATTGTACATCGTCTGACAAAGTTCAATCACATGATTATTTAATGAATAAAATGGGTAAATTTTGAATGTTATTCGTTACATTGAACTAAGAAAAAGTTGTTGGGATAAAATGAGATTATTAGAATACATTTTTTAAAATTAATTTATAAAACTTTCCAATATTGAACACTGAACAGGTTTCGACAAATTTACATTAAAAATTATTCAGCTTGCATGTTCCAATAATATCGGCATGTCTTGGTGGGGGGAAACAGACTACTCCCCGCCGGACTTTTCCCCGCTTGGACTTTTCCCCACCGGTCTTTCCCCCGCCTATTTTTTTTAAATTAAACCTTGGAAGACAATTTAATATTAAGATTTTTCAATTAGATTTTTTGAAAAATAAAATCGTTTTGACCAACAATTTTTTGGATTTTTTTTATACATTGTTGCATGGAAATTGGTCACTTACCAACTACTTGAACTGAACCAGTTATATAGTTACTCTTTCGATAATTAGTTTTCATTGGAGACTTTTCGAAAAAATGTACAACTTTATATCTAAATCGTCCTCAAATCTGACTACCTAATAATTCTTGATTTAAGGATTTCTACACTCTAACTTATGTATTTTCATAATAATGGTTAATCCATTGTTTAAGGTATAAAGTTGTTTAAGGCATAAATATTAAATAAACATAATAGAAAAAAAAAGACACTACAAAATGAAGCCAATATTATAAGTGTAATAAAAAAATATATAGTAGGATTATTAATTCTGTAGTCTATTATATTAATTGTCAAATTAATAACTACAATTAAATGTATACTTCTGGAAAAGTGTATATTTGAACTAGAACATTTTTAATAATAACTGGCAAATAAAATAATAAATTCGCGATGTGTATAACTTTAGAGCAGAAATAAACTGAATTAATCGTAGCTTCTTAGACTAAATTGCTACATTTGGCAACCCTTAGAATTTCCATAATGTTTGAACTTTGTAGCAAACCTTAATTATATGCAAATGTACGAAGGTATAGTCTTAAAATATAAATGACCAATATCGACACATAAGGAAATCGAAGCTAAAAATAAGACTGTATTATTGTGTAAGTCTGTTAATAAAATGTGTCTTCTATTGATAAATGGTTTGTTTTATCGAAATTATAATTTAACAGCCCAAAATACTATTACTTTATTCGGCGGGGAATAGTCCAGGCGGAGAAAAGTCCTAGTGCCCTTGGTGGGCTATGGTCATCCAAAATACCTACATTCTTATTTTCTATTGTTTCTTCCTCTATAATACCTATATTCTTATTTTCTCTTGGCTACATCATAACTCATTCACTATAGAGTTTTTCTACTGTAACTAGGAAATTATTTGCTTACATGGCTGTTCTCTGAACAGAAAAATATAATAATTTCTTGAAAATAGTGATTATTCATGAAAAGAATATGTTCTACTTCTAATATAGAGATTATATTTTCCACAACAAGAATGTTTTTCGTTAGAAATATTCTTTATTTTAAATATGCTTACGATTAAGTTTTTATGCAAAAAGCATATTATCACTACTTTAAGTTATTACAGTAGCCATGGTCTTCAATTAAGTTAATACACTAGACTGTATTATTGTCTTGGGCCCAATTGTCAGTGCACCTGTTGTGATAACTAAGTATCACAAAATAATTATAGGTATTGAACTTAAATTAGTCAAAATAACTCGTATACATGATTGTGAATATAATCATGTATAACTCTATACATTATTGTATGTTAGAAGATACATATAAATAATCACCTTCATATAAAATTATACAATGTCTTAGTAAAAAAATATTCAAATTTCTAGAGATTTTAGAGCCAATCATTTAGAATTTCTTGACTACAAAGGAAAAAAATGTACTTTGCAAGGTACTTTTTACTTGGGAAGTAACAAGTACTTGTAAAAAGTCCAAGTACTTTTTAGAAAGTACTTCAAGTACTTACTTGTTACTTAGTACTTTACTTGGTACTTGGAAAGTACAATCCCGCCCATCTCTGCTCACAGAAACATTTTTTTTTCAATCCACCTCATAGAAAATTAGATGGTTAAGGAGTTGCATGTGACTTGAATCTTACCCCGCTATTAGAAACATTTATTTCTAATAGAGAGTCATGGTTTTGTTCATAAATGCGGGGTCTGCCTGTACAGTAACTTTTGAATTATGATGTAGCTAATCTTTTCAGTTAAAATTATAGAAAATGATATACCTCAAGATTTCGTCATACTCGTCATAGTTATTTGTAATATTTAGGGTTGTGACAATATTCTCTTTGAAATATGTTTTAAATTCTCACGAAATATATTCTCATATGCTCTTAATATATTCTTTTATGCTCTGAAATATGCTTTATATTCTTTTTATGCTCAATTATGCTTTTTATGCTCAATTATACTTTTTATGCTCAATTCCTTAAAAGTGCTGCAATTAGATATATAAATATGATAAGATATTAGCAAGTTCCTTAAATCACATTTGGATGCTAATCTCTTGTTTCGGTGCAATGGAAATCTTTGAAGAGTTTAATTAAGTTTTTTTAACTTGAATCATATGGCACATGGATTCAATCTGTATATCGTCTGACCAAGTTCAGTCACAGTAATATCGGGTTTATGAAACGGGTAAATTTTAAATTTAAACTAAGAAACGTTGAAAAGTTGTTAGGAAAAATTAAAATGCATTTTCTAATATTAATTTATGAAACTTTTCAATATCGAACCCTGAACAGGTTTTTATGTATTAACCTCAATTCGGCTTGTATGTTCCAATAATTTTGAAATTTCTTCTAAAATTTCTATATACTTACTTTCTATTGTTTTTTTGTAAATATATATTTTTTAGTTATATAGCATATCTCTGAACTGAGAAATATATTAGTTTCATGATTTTTTTTATATATTTTTGAAAGAATATGTTTATTACTTCTTAATAAAAAGAATATGTTTTTAATAAAAAGAATATTCTTTATTTAAAATATGCTCGAGATTATATTTTTATGCTAAAAGAATATTGTCACAACCCTAGTAATGTTCTAATGATTTATTATTTGTTTAGGTGGTATCCACTCTACAAACCTTTGTGTTAAAAGAGCTCCTTTTTCCTTCTGTTGACTTTTATGACTACCAAGAAATTAAATATACATTACTACTAACTTGTTATCCCTCAATAACCAAAATTTTCTAAGATTTAAATCTTAGAAAATTATCTAGAGATATAAAGTGGCTGTGAGTTATGAAGGAACAAATAGCTACTTCAAAACTCAGGAGTTTCACTGAAATATTAACCGTTTTACCTTAAAGGTCCCCTCCAAGCAAATATTTTTATTGCCTTAATCAACGAGGCTAATGTTTCTTATCATTCTGATGCAAACCGCATCGAATTTGGTTGCATATTTTAAATTTTATATGCATTTAAATATTTTTATAATCAATACTCTACAAAACCTAATTTACTTCCGACTTACTAATTTAAGAAATTTTCAGCCTGAAGAAAAAGAATGTACACCATTTGTTTTGATTGTCAACTAGGTAATAGGTTTAATAAATCCATTTAATATTCGTGGAAAGGTATACAATTGAATGAACTTATAATAGAAACGTTTAGGGAAATAATATCTAAAATAATTTAAATAAATGCCGAAAACACATGGTTTGTTTATAAAATTCAAATTTGCAATCAAAACAAAGAGTGTACAATCTTCTTCTTGAGCATCGATCGGATTAGTGATTCGCTCAATTGTTGCTCACAGAGTATTAAAAAACTTTAAAAACTAATTATAAAATATAGACTGACCCGAATTGTAAGCAGTTTACAGAATAATGATCGTAAACCTTAGTTCTATAATATTATGTTAACTCATTTTTTTCCCGGAGCCTGGAGAGGACCTTTAAGTTCGTATCACCCAATTAGTAATAACCTCAGCAGGTGGACGGAATTTATATACTATCCAAAGAAGACAGATTTGAGTAATTATAAGACAATCATTCCGTACTCACCCAATCACCACCTCAGGTAAATTTAAAGCAAATTACCGATACTTTTAAAGAACAGATATACTAAAAACTAATCAGGACTTAAATACGAATATTAGTCTTTGGTGAGTCACTTGGGTACTAAGGGTCACCACTCCCCTAAGACACTAACTGTGAGTCAGTGGACCACTAACTGTGAGTCAGTGGACCACTAACTGTGAGTCAGTGGACCACTAACTGTGAGTCAGTGGACCACTAACTGTGAGTCAGTGGACCACTAACTGTGAGTCAGTGGATCACTAACTGTGAGTCAGTGGACCACTAACTGTGAGTCAGTGGACCACTAACTGTGAGTCAGTGGACCACTAACTGTGAGTCAGTGAACCACTAACTGTGAGTCAGTGAACCACTAACTGTGAGTCAGTGGACCACTAACTGTGAGTCAGTTGACCACTAACTGTGAGTCAGTTGACCACTAACAGTGAGTCAGTGGACCACTAACTGTGAGTCAGTGGACCACTAACTGTGAGTCAGTGGACCACTAACTGTGAGTCAGTGGACCACCAACTATGAGTCAGTGGATCACTAACTGTGAGTCAGTGGACCACTAACTGTGAGTCAGTGGATCACTAACTGTGAGTCAGTGGATCACTAACTGTGAGTCAGTGGATCACTAACTGTGAGTCAGTGGACCACTAACTGTGAGTCAGTGGATCACTAACTGTGAGTCAGTGGACCACTAACTATGAGTCAGTGGACCACTAACTGTGAGTCAGTGGACCACTAACTGTGAGTCAGTGGACCACTAACTGTGAGTCAGTGGACCACTAACTGTGAACCAATAGACCACTAACTGTGAGTCAGTGGACCACTAACTGTGAACCAATGGACCACTACTTCACCAGTTCAAGTGTCTCCCTGAGTGTGTCTGTTTAGGAGAATAACACGAAAGTGTTACTTAATGATATGAGATTTCAACAAATAATTTACATAGATTTAACTAACAATTCATTTTCTCACTTACATCTAAGAACAATCAACAAATAACAACAAGACTAATAGCTAATAATGAAATGTGAAGACATTGGAAGAGTTAATACTTAGCTAATAATGCAAATACTTATATAAACTTATAATAGCTACAACTGTCAAATAATGCAATCGAAGCTACATAACAAAAAACCTGTTCTCAACAAATTAGTTCGAAATAACTCATATGGGCATTTTTCTCATGTCGCAGCAAATAAAATGGTGCATAAAAAAACGTTGAGACTAAATAAACGTAAGTGTTTTGCATATGCTCTTAGATTGGGCGTTTTTCCATCTACATTTTTTGAAGAGAAAAAATAGCTAAGGTCTAGTTCAGAAAGGTCGTTTTCTAAAGCGCGTTTCGAGTTGCCATATATTATATATGGAAACGCCCAGCAAACGCGCGTTTCAACAAAAATCCAGAAACATGCGTTCGTTGGGCGCTTAAGAAGAAACAAACGTTAAGTGTGTGCACATCTATAGAACTTCTAGTAACTAAAAATTCGCGAAATGGCTTCTCTACCGGCACTAAAGGGCCGTACGCAAGTAGAGTTTTTCAAGTCTTTCCACCAGACTTTTTGCTAAGCTCCTTCTACTTTTTCCACGCGAATATAAGAAAAAAAAAAGATTTAATTATTATCTATTTAAGTTGTTATCCATGATACCAGCAGGTATCTTGGATAACAACTGAAATAAATGGCTAATTAGCAAATATCTTTTTTCCTTATATTCTCGTGGAAAAAGAAGGAGGAGCTTAGCAAAATGTCTTGTGGAAAGACTTGAAAACTCTACGTGTGTACGGCCCTTAAAGATCACACATCAAATTTAGAATGTGCTTAACATCTGCTTTGTAACCATAAACGGGAATACTGATGGTGAAAAAAATAAATAAATAGAAGGGACTGAGAAGAAGTAGCCAGATAGGAAAGTGGCTCCGTGAATGAATTCACTTACCACCAGTTGGATTACTTAACTTATGAATCAAGAAAATAGGTACTCTGTGAATATAGTATTTTTTAGCAAGGAATGTGAATGGTATGGAAACAACTACCAGTAAATTGCCCTCAGGGTTGGAATAATGATGTCTACAAGCATAACTAATAAGAAATCAAAAGCTTTGCTGCATTTGAGCAGGAATCAAATTATAGAGCTTAGAAACCATAGCAAAATAAAGTGCTAATGGCTAGATCTATATATTCCATGATCGCTTTTTACTATAAATATTCAACAAATATTAAATAACTAAATAAAGTTTTAAAATACAAATCACATTTGGACGGATTAGAATCACATTTTGTACTTTGCTCACTGTCAAATACATACGAGGAATGATGCAAATACAGGGCAGAATGTTGTAAAAGTTTCAGTCACTCTGAAAAGTAAAAAATGTAATAGTAAAAATTCATCAGAGAATTAACTCACTACCCAATTACTTGTTCAATATGTACAGTTTGGCTATAGCCTATACCTAGTCGATTCTAAAAAACTATAATTAGAAAAATAACTCTTATAAATATCTATAACTTCATATAATTATACAACATTTAATACTATTCTATAAATGAGAATTTTGTGGTATCTGACTCCTAAAAAGTCAATCATTATTAAAACTAGAGCTGTACCGATACAAAACGAAAACCGATATTTGGTAGCTATTAGTAATCTGCCAATACCGATACCTTTAAAAGATAGCCGATATAACAAGAACCAATAACGATGGTATCGATGCAGCGCTAAATAAAACTGATTATTAAGAATAAAGATGAGGCATGGATATAGAATGGTTGTTCCTTATTCAGGGCCTGGATATAGAATGGTTGTTCCTTATTCTCGTCTGTAAGTGGTTGAGTTTGAGTTGCAGTGTGTCAACTGTGTCCTGGAGCTCCTCAGTTCTTCTAACCAATTTCCTATTGCTGTTATTGGTGCCATCCAGTTCATCCTGAGTAGCGGCATGATCCTGACGCAGCTTGCCCACCCTCTGCCTCAGTCTCTTCACCTCCGTCTCGTACTGGTCTGCTCGTCTACTGTTGTGCTCGCACTCCACACTCTTACAGGCGAGCACTTTCTTCAGCTGCGACAGACAGAGTGAAGTGTCACTGAGCTGCTCTCTCAGAGTGGAGACTTCGTCTAGACTTCCACTCGCATCTTTATTAGCATTCTGAGAGATGAGAAAAAATAAGAAATTAGACCTGCACAGTCAGACTGTTTACCCATGGATAAGAGACCTACACAGTCAGTCTGCTTACCCATGGATAAGAGACCTACACAGTCAGTCTGCTTACCCATGGATAAGAGACCTACACAGTCAGTCTGCTTACCCTTGGATAAGAGACCTACACAGTCAGTCTGCTTACCCATGGATAAGAGACCTACACAGTCAGTCTGCTTACCCTTGGATAAGAGACCTACACAGTCAGTCTGCTTACCCATGGATAAGAGACCTACACAGTCAGTCTGCTTACCCATGGATAAGAGACCTACACAGTCAGTCTGCTTACCCATGGATAAGAGACATACACAGTCAGTCTGCTTATCCATGGATAAGAGACCTACACAGTCAGTCTGCTTATCCATGGATAAGAGACCTGAAGAGTGAGTCTGCTTACCCATGGATAAGAGACCTGAAGAGTCAGTCTGCTTACCCATGGATAAGAGACCTGAAGAGTCAGTCTGCTTACTCATGGATAAGAGACCTGAAGAGTGAGTCTGCATATCCATAGATGTAGCAAGGCAGATGGGAGAGGAAAAATACAAAAGAAATCTTAAAAAAGAGCGCAAACTAAAAAGAAATACCAATTGGATAAAACAGAACAAAAAGAAGGCCTATCTAGATGTAGCCTCGGGACAATGAGGGTGGGGGTCAATTATCATTTCAAACTTCTAGTCTTATACCTACAGGGTGGGGCGTAAGTTTGGAAGCAATTTTTCAAACATTAATATAATTCTTAAAAATAAGTTCCTAAGTAGGTGATAGGGTTTGAACTATAGTAGAGACACTACATTATGACGTGGCAGTGTTATTTTTTACAAAAATTTAGTCAATTCAAAAATGTCAGAAAAAAGAGAAGCCCTTATTGCTCTACACCGTGCCGGGAAGTCAGATTCCGTCATTTCAAAGACTCTCTCAATAGCGATATCGACTGTTTGGAAGTGTGTGAAGCGTTTTAATGAGAGAGGAGACTTGACTGATCGTCCAAGAAGTGGTAGACCACGCTCACAACGCACCAAACAACTGATAAAATGTGCCCGAGAGAAGATCAGGAGGAACCCGAAAAGGTCAATACGATTGTTAGCCAAAACAGCTAATGTGAGTCCCAGAACAATGAGAAGAGTTGTCAAAGAAGACCTAAAGATGTCCTCTTTCACCCTCCAAAAGAGACAGACTCTGTCAGAAGCTGTAAAGAAAAAGAGATTGGAGAGAAGCAAAGCACTTCTGAGAGAATTGAAGTCTGGCACGGCTGGTGAAATTGTTTGGTCTGACGAAAAAATTTTCACATTGGAAATGGCTCACAACCGGAGGAATGACAGAATAATTGGTAAAAGTGCAAAAGACATCCCATACAACCAAAAAACTGTCCACAGAACCATGAAACTTGCTTCAGTAATGGTCTGGGCCGCCGTTTCAGAAACTTGGAGATCTCCTTTAATTTTTGTGGAACAAGGCGCCAAAATCAATGCTAAATGTTATATTGAGAATATTTTGACGCCAATGTTGGAGTCAGCTAAGGATCACTTCGGTAATGACACTCTATGGACATTTCAGCAAGACGGCGCGACTTCACATACTGCAAATGTCACTCAAAACTGGTGCCATGACCATCTTCCACGGTTTTGGTCCAAAGAAATGTGGCCTCCCTGCTCCCCAGATGTTAATCCTATGGACTTTTCGGTATGGTCCATTCTTGAATCAAAGGCCTGTGGTACATTCCATCGCAGTGTGGATGATTTAAAGCGTTCGCTCCAGAGATCTTGGAAGGAAATTTCACAAGAACAGTTGCGTGCCGCAGTAGGAGGAGTTCGGAGGAGATTTGAGGCTGTTATTAAAAACAAGGGGGGACATTTTGAATAAATTTATGATTTTTGAATTCTTAAAACCCTTATGTAATAATACATAACTGTAAATTAATAAATATATTTTTCGTTGGATTATAATATGCACTTTCATTTGCTTCCAAACTTACGCCCCACCCTGTAATATAAAAATCCCTGCCCCCCTAGAGTAAGGGAACCAAAGGCTGGCTGATTTATATTTCTCTATTAAAAAAAAGAAATTTCATCCATAAAATGAAATATGATAGAATAAATAATTAGTTTGTAAAGGAAAGTACCTGTGAGAAGATGGTATTCTCTTGCTGCGTTATCTTTTCCTTCATCTCCTGCAGTTGTAGTTTTAAAGCCTTGTTACTCCTCTCCAAACACTGAGCCTCTGACTCTATCTGCTCTCTCCTGTTCCACTCCACTGAATTCTCATTCTGCATCCTCTCGATGTCTGACCGCAGCTCAGCCAGTTTGCTCTCAGCAGTCTGCCTCTCTGAAGTCTCTTGTAACAGCTGCTGGTGCAGTTTGTTAGCTTGTGACTGCATTTGAGAGCGAAGAGACTCTACTTGTTGTACAGCTTCCAGTCTGCTGCTGCGAATGTTCTGCAGCTCACCTCTCAGCTCCAACACTTCTGTCTGGTACCTGAAATAATCAAAGAAAGAAATTTCTCAATTATTATAGTGTCATTTAAAAAAAAAATGATGCCCTATCTAATCTTTAGATAAATTAAATTATATCTTTTCCTATCGCTATACTCTAAACCTGGAAGCAGCGTTAAAAAAAGATAAGCATGGTAATGATGAAAAAAGATAATTCATAATCTAAATTACAATAGTAACCGAGATAAATAATTATTTAAATGAAGTTAACGTCACCTGCTCAGCTAAAATATTTTATCAAAATATATTTTGAACAGCCATTTGGACGGAACAGTATTGTTTTAGAAAATAGTAAATAGCTACTACATATTATTTTTTCAGAGAGATCCTAGGAAAAAGTACCTGGTTGATTGCTAAATATTGCATTTTGTTTAGTGGAAACTTCCGTGCACCGATTACATGTAGTAAATAAACGTCCATATCAATATTTTATGTATGTAGAATATATAAAAGTGAAATAAATAACGCATCTACACTGCTAGTGAAGTGCAGCCCAGCATCAGCTGTTGCCAGCTTGTTCTCTGTTGTCCACTGCACCTGCAGTGTGATTCTGGCGTGACAGCTATGGGCATGGCTTTTCAAAGGGGCATACATATTACCAAAGATATTAAACTACAATAAGATACACGTAGTGACGTACTACTCTCGCAAATTTCTGTTTGAAAAGGTCTGTGCTGCTATCTGAGAGTCAAAGCAGTAATGAAATTTAAATTTAGTAAGGACAATAAGGAGGTAGTTGCGTGCGTGCCGTCATAACAGCAACACTCTGAAATCATATTTAACCCTAGTCACCTAACTCTCGAAATTTACTGACTGTATTAGCCACAGGTTCGCGTGAACAAGCTCTTAACGAATCTAATTTTAGATATATTATTCAAAAACCTTCATTTGATATTTACACTTCCATTGGGAAACAGTAAAGAATAAATGAATAATCATCCACTTAAAATAATAAATGAATATCAAGTAATAGAAGAAACAAATTTATCTTAGGTATTACTGTTACATGGATGATGTTATTAATCTCTCGATACGAAGCGAAGTGTGCGCAGTTTGGCACACTCATTCATCTTATAGCTACCTGTAGAGAGCACCGACATACTAATCATTTGATTAAATACTCATAATACGAGTATATTACCATTTATCACATTTTCTTGTCAAACCATGTTTAATTATGTGAAAACATATATGTCAAGAAAAGACAGCATCAAATTCGGATAAAAATTGAAGATATTAATAACTACTTAATTCATTATTGTCAACTAGTGTTTGTGTAAGTGCAACAGACTAGCAGCAATGACTAACACAGTCGCACTGCAAACTTGTGGTCAGTCTTTCATAAAATTCAGGAGTCTGTATAGGTCAGTTAGATAACATAGATGTTAGAAACAACATAATAATTACTTTACTTGATATTTTAAGTTTTACAGATAAAGGATCAGGTGAAAAAATGTACTTGTGAAGGAAAAAAACATTTACTGAAAAAAAAAACCGTGAAAGAAAAAAAAAAACACTTAGAAGAAAACGTTTTTTTTTCTAATACTATTCAGGATAGAGCTCCTGGGGTCTGTTATCAATCTTCAATAATTCCTAACTAACTATAATAATTTAACTACAGTGTTGAGAAGATTCTACTAGCTATATGATTTTACAGAACAAGTTAAATGAATGCATTCTGATCATTTTAATATTAGGTACTAACCTGGCGGCAGTGGAGCTAAGGTCACACCTCTCCTCTCTTTCCAGCTGCAGTGCTCTGCTAGCCTCATGCAGTTGCATCCTCAGTAGACAGATCTGTCTGGTGAGGGTACTGGTGACATCCACAGCCAGACTGTTAGTCTCCTGCAGACCGTGTGGACCACTGACACACAGACTGCAGCAACAACAAACAGAGTTAGAGCATCTGGAGTCTTCCCTACCCTTTACAGGACTCAGTCTCTTCAAGGGCATGTCGTCAAGAGTTTCTTCGTTCTCTTTCTCCAAGTTCTGTTCAGTGCTAGCGTGCTGGCTCCAAGCCTTGTGAAGAAGGTGCTGGGTGAGAAGCTGTTTCACTTGTTCGCTTGGTGTCTGCTGTCCATTAGAGGTAGCAAGACCCTCTAACACAGAGTTGTAGCCAAAGAGCTCCTCCAGGAGGGAAAAAGAAGGGTTCTTAGCTGCTTCCACAACAGATGGAGTGGAGGGAGGCGGTGGGGGAGTTCTTTTATTATTGTTCTTCTGATTTGATTCCCTAACAGACTCTTCAATATAATCTCTCTTGCCCTCATCGTAATTACTGACACTTCTCTGTCTATTTGAATCCTCATCCATCGTTCTGCAAGTTATTCTGTTGGAGTTCACATCATCACTGCCGTCAAAGTCACTATTCATCGCTTGGCTAGAATGTTCATTGTATAAATTTGTGTGATTTTCCTCACTCAAGGAATGGTGAACACTTTGCCTCATTTCTTCTTTGGGGGCTTCATCTCTCTCTGGACACTCGTTTTCTACAGTAACCTGTCATTAATAGGGAAATAAATTGATTTAAACTGGCTTTGGGAATCTCATTACTTACATAAGTTATATGAAGAATTAGAACTAGATTTATTAATAGTCACAACTAGTTAATTTATTGAGATAGGAAGTTACGAATTAAAGGTCAGTTTCACATCTTCGGTCATATAAGAAAAAAGATAATAATTATGATTTATATTTTAATAAATACCTATCAATGATACATGCAGGTATTGTTTTTATTGGTCAGTTACTATTATAATTTTTCTTATCTGACCAAAGATGTGATATCGACCGCTAATTGGTAACTTACCATAGCTAGCTACTATCTCTATCCCCACACCTTGCCCATCATGTTCTCCAGTCTCCTGTTGTGTGATCTCAACCTGCCTGCCTCCCTCTCTGCTCCTTCTAGTCTGTTTCTCAAAGTTCTTATTTCTTCCCTCGCTCTGTTGCGTTCACTCCGTACCTGTCAAGATGAGTTTATTATATATTTATAAGCAATAATAATTAGCTAATTTTAACTAATAGTAGCTAATAAAATTTATTCAATAAAGTTAAGAGCAGAATATTTATAACTGGTAGCTACAAAGAATAACATTTGAAGTAGCTTACTAGCAACTAATTACTATAGTTAAGTCTTACCAATTGATGGAATGATTTCAGATCTCCAATGAAAGAAGCTTGTAAAAATAGTTAGCATAGAATTAACAGAAAATAAAGTGAGTAGATAGAAATAATCTCAGTCTACATTACTTTGAAATGATTATCATTTAAGAATAACAATACTAGCTAACATAGCTACATACTTTTTAACTTTAAGATCAGTTTTAATTTATTCGAGTCATATCAATACTAATCAACAAATCTCACTTTGCTCCATTTTTCTCTCCAGTTTGCTGTGCAGTCACTCCACCACCTCATCGTCTTCTCCATCTGAGTGGTGCGAGCTCTGGCCTCCTCCAGCTCACCTTGAATAATCTCCTGAAAGAATGCAATTATTTAGTAATCATTATTCCATAGTTTATGCTGATTTCCATCATTATTTGTCAATCTGTGTGACAACCTGTAGCTACTAAAGTATCTAGATCTGAATCAAATTTTTTCATATTACTTAGTAATAAACCAAACCAAAATTTATAAGAAACTTCCCTCTCCATTCTGACAAATGTAGAGCAATTCCAAGAATCATCTACAAAAAGTAGTTTCTAAATTTACTTCATAAATCATGGTCAATGTTTATCAAACATTGTTTAAAAGCAAAAACAAAAGTCAATATGAAGAATTTAGACAATAAACCTGTTATCACTAATATTTTACAGTATGAAATAATTTTGAATTGCCTAATGGTGCTAGATAAATTGCCCTAATTTGATTGAGATTCGAGAGTTACGCACCTCCTTATCTATCCACACATAAGGTCCCAAAGTAGAGTTGGGTGTGTGAGTAGCAGAAGGAGCTGGAGTGGAAGGCATCCCACCTCTTCTGAAGTCTCCTGATGTCAAACTGCCATTGCTGCTACCAGCACTGTAGCTACACTTGCCTCCAGACATTAAAAACTATTCTATTAAGAATTATATTGGAAGATGATGTGAGCTAGCTCAATATAAAACAAAATCAATTAATTAATCTTCCTACCTACTGTTATAAGAGGGTAAAAAAAATTCAGTTAGATACTAGTTATTATTTATCTTAAGTCAAAAATCAGTTGCTGCTACAATGGCAAAAGTTCATCAAGTAACTATCTTTGAATTATCTTCATTCTTGATGAACAAAATATTAACAATCTGGATTACCTATTTCACCAGGGTTTAAAGCATAAAATCCATTTTTGCACTAAAATCAGGACATTTTATTTATACATTGGAAACTAAATTAAGAAAAAAATGAAATTTTTAGTAGCTATTATTATGCTTCATTTAATGAATTCCCATATCTGAATACACTGGAACATCATCTTCCAGCAAGTGGATTAGCTACTATTTTATCTGGATGATTTAAACAAAAGAGGATTGTCTCACACTTCAAATATTTTTTGTTTGTAAAAATGTTCTGAAATTGGCTAAGTGTGTGTACCTATGAAAAGGAAGCCCAATTTGTTTGTGTGGCTTTCTTCAATTTTAGAATAAGTTTTCGAAAAAATGGGAAAATATTATTTTGAGATTATTACAATTCTCATCTTCAGACTAAGATGATAAATCACGTCCCACTGAAAAATAAAGAAATATACATAAATTTGAAGGAATAGATTAAAGGCAAGTTTATGACAGTTATTTTGACCCCTTCAATTGCAAATTGGCAAGAAATATCTAATTTTCTTTTATGCTACAGTGTTATTTTGGAGATAAATATCTTTTATTTGGAGATAATTTAAGATAATTTGATCATTTTGGAGAGAAATTTGGTTAATTTTGGAAAGCTGGATTAACAATTGCTGGAGAGACAAATGGAGAGTTTATGAGTCATACCCAGTGCTAGTGCTCTTCCTGTTCACAGTAAAATTAATGTAAATATAGATTAATTCATAAGTGTGTCTCTGTAATTTTTGTAGCAAAATTAATGTAAACATAGGAATTATTTCAAAATTGTTTGTAGAGAACATTCCAAATATCTCTCATATTCTGCAGATTGGAGTCATACTATTTTACTTGGAATATCAGCAATTAAATGAAGAGCAGATTTTGAATCTGTCATAATTACTGCTCGAGTTATCAATAGAAAGTAGCTAGATCAGGAAAAGATTTGACAATTTCCATTGCTTTACAAATTGCAAATAGTTCAGAACCAAGTACTAAATAGTGTGGATTCAGTTCCCATGCCATAACCAGTCTTAAACCAGATTCTTTAAATTTCTTTCCAAGTAGTACATGAACTGCAGCTGCAGTTCTTCTTCATCAATTGGGGATTCAGGAAATACTGACTCCAGCCACCAAGTCCAGGGTTGGCAAGGTAGGTTTCCCCCAAAATGGGAGAAACTGAAAAAAACATTTGGGGGAAACTAGGGGAAACTGAAAAATTGGGGGAAACCTAAATTAGCTATACTTATTACTTATCCAAGGGCTATACGATGTCTGTGTGCTCCTTTACAATGTCTGTGTGCTCCTTTACAATGTCTGTGTGCTCCTTTACAATGTCTGTGTGCCCCTTTACAATGTCTGTGTGCCCCTTTACAATGTCTGTGTGCCCCTTTACAATGTCGGTGTGCCCCTTTACAATGTCTGTGTGCTCCTTTACGATGTCTGTGTGCTCCTTTACGATGTCTGTGTGCTCCTTTACAATGTCTGTGTGCTCCTTTACAATGTCTGTGTGCTCCTTTACAATGTCTGTGTGCTCCTTTACAATGTCTGTGTGCTCCTTTACAATGTCTGTGTGCTCCTTTACAATGTCTGTGTGCTCCTTTACAATGTCTGTGTGCCCCTTTACAATGTCTGTGTGCCCCTTTACAATGTCGGTGTGCCCCTTTACAATGTCTGTGTGCTCCTTTACGATGTCTGTGTGCTCCTTTACAATGTCTGTGTGCTCCTTTACAATGTCTGTGTGCTCCTTTACAATGTCTGTGTGCCCCTTTACAATGTCTGTGTGCCCCTTTACAATGTCTGTGTGCCCCTTTACAATGTCTGTGTGCTCCTTTACAATGTCTGTGTGCTCCTTTACAATGTCTGTGTGCCCCTTTACAATGTCTGTGTGCTCCTTTACAATGTCTGTGTGCTCCTTTACAATGTCTGTGTGCTCCTTTACAATGTCCGTGTGCTCCTTTACAATGTCCGTGTGCCTCTTTACAATGTCCGTGTGCCCCTTTACAATGTCCGTGTGCCCCTTTACAATGTCCGTGTGCCCCTTTACAATGTCTGTGTGCCCCTTCACAATGTCTGTGTGCCCCTTCACAATGTCTGTGTGCCCCTTTTACAATGTCTGTGTGCCCCTTTTACAATGTCTGTGTGCCCCTTTACAATGTCTGTATATTCCTTTGTTTTATAATAACCACTTTGTGAGAAACTGTGATAACTAAGGGATAGTAATATCAAATATACTGATATTCAATATTAGTAATTTCTTTTATTGTTTCACTGTAGATAAATATTACAAAACTAAACTTTTATATTTGGTAGCTACTACATGCTTCCTTTCAGTAAATAGATCTAACATCTTAATATAGCCAAATATACAACTTGCAGTGGTAACCAGCAAGCTTAATTACGACTTGTCACTAAGTAGCTATAGAGCACTCTGGTCCTCTGGGTCTGAACTGGTTCCATAAAAATTACAATACCTTGTAACCTTATAGGTAACATTGCACATGTCATGGGATGATGGGAATGAAATGATGATTACTACCTATATTAATCATCATTCATTATAGATAACTAAATATTATAATTTTGGCAATTATGATTTTTAATTGATGAATAAATTAATTAGAAGTAGTTATACCAATATATTATCATATTATGCATACATTGATCATTAGACTCAATGATTCATTTGACAATTACCTACTGTAATACATGTTAATGTTCAATATGTAAACTTAAATTTATCATTAACAGACTACCAAGGTTTCCCCTGGGGAAAACTAAAAAAAACCTCCTTGAGGTTTCCCCTAACCAACCCTGGTCATGGACACTGGTTTTAAAGGACAAGCAGACTTTGTTGGCCTTTTCAAAGGAAAAGTGTTGCCTGGAAATAGAAATTTTTTAACATTTTTCTGTGCGAACAATCCTTCATTTCCTCTTATATTTACATGTATTTTACTGAGAACAGAAGCTAAAATAGAGGATTTCATGGAGGACAGTTTACCAGTTACTACAGTCTGGCCAGACTGCAGGAACTGGTAAAGTGTTCATAGAGATCTCTTATTCTGTTAAATAAAGGGATTAATTCAGAAGTGTTTGTAGCAAAATTAATGTAAATATAGGAATTATTTCGAAATTGTTCGGAGAGAATATCCCAAATATCTCCCATATTCTGCAGACTGGCAATGCCCTACCTATTGGAGTACCGCTGGTCACCTGTGCAAGAGTGAACAGCCAGTCTGAAAAGTATAGTAGGATTTGTGGATTAATTTTGCACCCAAGTCCTATTTAATTCCTAATTTCATATGTTCCCATGTTTTTGCTGCGCCCAAATCCCAATTTCAGTAAAAAAAATCCTGGGTCTGAGCCAGACTGCAGGAACTGGTAAGTTGTTCTCCCAAGAAATCCTCTGTTAATTTTGGTTTCTGTTCTCAGTAAAATTAATGTAAATAGAGGAGAAAATTAAGGATTGTTAGCATAGAAAATGTTAAAAATGTACCAAATTCTGAAGACTGGGGTCTGAGGAGAGCTTCTTTTCAGACTGGTTTTACGGTAAATTCGGTGGAATTTTTCTCATTTGAGAATAGTATTCCATCAAAGTCGGAGGATTTTTAGCGGTAAATTTGTGCTTTAGGTCCCCCACCGATTTGGCGATTTTCAATATTTTGATAATTAATATAGGTAAATGGAGCTATTTTAAGACGTTTTTCATGAATACCATTTGTTGTGGAAATACTTAGTTTGAGATATAGCGAAATTATGTTTTTGGTAGGAATAACATCAAGTTTGTAGAAAACACAAGGCTTTCAACCTTTTAGATTTTTGTGACATGAAATCTTGGTGCCATGCAACTGTTAATGTAGTTCACTGTGACTGCTAGTTTGTTGTACTGTGTGATCATGATTGTTTGAGGGCTAATCCGCATCATTGCTCCGGTCACGGTCCGCTCTGGCTCCAGTCACCGTCCGGTCTCATCATTGTGCATTCACATGTTCGATCCGGTCACGGTCCGCTTTCGCTCCCGTATCATCTGATTTTGCAGTGATTATCATTGCACTTGATTGATGAACAGGATGAGAGAAAACAAACAAACAAAAAAAAAAAAGAGATTCTGAGTTTATCCTATGCTAAAAGATAGTATGTTTGAAGGATATCTATCCTTTGTATCCTCATCTACTAGATGACAAAAACTCCATTTTTCAGTAATCTTCGAATGACTATTGTAACTTTAGAAAAAATCTGTAAAGAATTGAAAATAATTTGAGAAAAAAATGAACATGCCACAATGAAAAAACAATCACTCCTAGAGAGAGACTGGTTGTATATTTAAGCAAGCTAAAGTAAGAAATATGTATAATATTCAAGAAAGGCACCGAAATAATAAAACAGTACAGTGACTGGAGCGCTGTGCTAGTTCACACCAGCAATGCTCCGCTCACACTCCAGTCAAAATATCTTTGGATCAGATAGTGACCGGACAGTGGCCTGACCGGCACTGCCAGTGTGAATGCTTTACGTGAAATGCATTAAAGAATAGCGTCAGACCGGGTGGCCTTGCGCACCTCAAAATTCCAGGTGAAGGTGCGCATCGGTAATTGACGGCGAATGCGTGAAAATATTTCAAATCTGACAACACCATTGGAAAGAACAGCTCTTAGTTCCATGAATTTCACGAAAATCGTAAGAGATTAAGTTTAGATACCAAGTGTTCAAACAGAGACCTATGTTTTTTATAGCAAAATAATTATTTTGGACTAGAATCAAATCTCAGCGAATTTTGCTATAGTATTGATAATTATGCTCAAATTTGATTGCAATTTACGTTGGATACGCATAATTTACTGAAAATTAACCTCATGTAAAATGATTTTGATAATAATTATAAATTATTGAGATATAACCAACATAAAAGATGCGCATGAACACCCAGGGAATATTTTAATTCAGGGGTGGATTAATAAACCTGTGATATTCATCCCCGAAACTCCTATAGAGCGCCAGTGGTAAAATAAAAGGGTAACCAAAGTTTCTGTGTGACCTAGGTTCGGAAGAGTAAACAAGCCAATCTGCTGATATGCAACTGCCGTGAATCTGCCCTGATTTGCAACTATGCAACTGTTGTGAATCACGGCAATTGCACAGCACATTCACGGCAATTGCACAGCACATTCACGGCAATTGCACAGCAAAATCACGGCAAATGCACAGCAAAATCACGGCAAATGCACAGCAATTGCACAGCACACTCACGGCAATTGCACAGCACACTCACGGCAATTGCACAGCACACTCACGGCAATTGCACAGCACACTCACGGCAATTGCACAGCAGACACACGGCAATTGCACAGCAGACACACGGCAATTGCACAGCAGACACACGGCAATTGCACAGCAGACACACGGCAATTGCACAGCAGACACACGGCAATTGCACAGCAGACACACGGCAATTGCACAGCAGACACACGGCAATTGCACAGCAGACTCACGGCAATTGCACAGCAGACTCACGGCAATTGCACAGCAGACTCACGGCAATTGCACAGCAGACTCACGGCAATTGCACAGCAGACTCACGGCAATTGCACAGCAGACTCACGGCAATTGCACAGCAGACTCACGGCAATTGCACAGCAGACTCACGGCAATTGCACAGCAGACTCACGGCAATTGCACAGCAGACTCACGGCAATTGCACAGCAGACTCACGGCAATTGCACAGCAGACTCACGGCAATTGCACAGCAGACTCACGGCAATTGCACAGCAGACTCACGGCAATTCCACAGCAGCCTCACGGCAATTCCACGGCAGACTCACGGCAATTCCACAGCAGCCTCACGGGCAATTCCACAGCAGCCTCACGGGCAATTCCACAGCATCCTCACGGGCAATTCCACAGCAGCCTCACGGGCAATTCCACAGCAGCCTCACGGGCAATTCCACAGCAGCCTCACGGGCAATTCCACAGCAGCCTCACGGGCAATTCCACAGCAGCCTCACGGGCAATTCCACAGCAGACTCACGGGCAATTCCACAGCAGACTCACGGGAAATTCCACAGCAGACTCACGGGAAATTCCACAGCAGGCTCACGGGAAATTCCACAGCAGGCTCACGGGAAATTCCACAGCAGGCTCACGGGAAATTCCACAGCAGACTCACGGGAAATTCCACAGCAGACTCACGGGAAATTCCACAGCAGACTCACGGGAAATTCCACAGCAGACTCACGGGAAATTCCACAGCAGACTCACGGGAAATTCCACAGCAGACTCACGGGAAATTCCACAGCAGACTCACGGGAAATTCCACAGCAGACTCACGGGAAATTCCACAGCAGACTCACAGGAAATTCCACAGCAGACTCACGGGAAATTCCACAGCAGACTCACGGGAAATTCCACAGCAGACTCACGGGAAATTCCACAGCAGACTCACGGGAAATTCCACAGCAGACTCACGGGAAATTCCACAGCAGACTCACGGGAAATTCCACAGCAGACTCACGGGAAATTCCACAGCAGACTCACGGGAAATTCCACAGCAGACTCACGGGAAATTCCACAGCAGACTCACGGGAAATTCCACAGCAGACTCACGGGAAATTCCACAGCAGACTCACGGGAAATTCCACAGCAGACTCACGGGAAATTCCACAGCAGACTCACGGGAAATTCCACAGCAGACTCACGGGAAATTCCACAGCAGACTCACGGGAAATTCCACAGCAGACTCACGGGAAATTCCACAGCAGACTCACGGCAATTCCACTGCAGACTCACGGCAATTCCACAGCAGCCTCACGGCAATTCCACAGCAGCCTCACGGCAATTGAACAGCAGATTGGGGCAGTTGCATAGAAGATTGGTGCAGTTGCATAGAAGATTGAGGCAGTTGCATAGAAGATTGGGGCAGTTGCATAGAAGATTGGGGCAGTTGCATAGAAGATTGGTGCAGTTTCACGGCTGTTGCATAGCATATCGGGGTTAGATTTTCTATGCACAGTTTATACATAGGTTGAACTTGCGCAGTTTCACATTGGGTGTATTTGCGCGGTGCGCAAGTACACCCGGTAAGTGCGCACAATTCACCCGGTTTATCCCCACGATCTTTGTGCAGTTTTTCGATGATAACTTTTTGTCTATTAAACTTAAAGAGTTGAAACTTGGTGTGCATCTAGGACTACTCTTCATCATCGGCACACAAAAAATCAGATTGCTGACTTCTCTAGTTTTTTCATAAAATCAAAGTATGCGGAAAATGCGCAAAGCCACCCGGTCCGATGCTATTGCTGATAGTAACAACACTCAGAGTGTGCAAAAGACGGTTTTAAGACGCTCAATGTAAACGGGGCTTTATATGCGGGGGAAAAGAACATGAGCGTGCACGTTCACGTAATTAATTGACCAAGTCTAAATACTATAAATTCCTTCCTAAATACGGAAAAATGAATTTTTTTTAATGTGTTTAATATATACACATGAGCTTATTTCTTGCTAGCAGCAAGATGAAGTGTGTACCAAGGAAGGCACACAACTAACCAGGGTTCTCTTCCACTACTTCACCTTGCTAGCAGCAAGATGAAGCAACAGTATCTAAAAGCTGAGCAGCGCAATACTGTACATACTTCCCAGTCTTCAGAATGTGTCTCTTCTCCCGCAGAGACTTTAATTAGAGAGAGAGAGCTACTCTCCGACTCTCAGCAGCAGATTCAGAATCTCCCGCAGCTAAATTAATGGTAACATAGGAATTAATTTAAGATCTCCCGCAGAGATCTCCATTTTCTAAAATTTAATCAAAATCTCCCGCAGAGAGTCTGAAAAATGTTCCATCTTCAGCAGACTGACTGAGAGTCCCAGATTGTATTTGGTGGTAAATTCCAATGATATATCAGGAGATATTTAATTTCTCAAATAAAAAAAATTCCTGCAATGTCGGAGGATATTTAGCTATTAATTCCTATATTACCATTAATTTTGGGAGGGGAAACAGGAAAAATGTTGGAGGACTAGACAAATTGATGAAAAATGTTGGCAGCTATATCTCAGTTTTTTGAAAAAGTCAGAGGAGTTCAGTGCACCAAATACAAACTGGCCTGAGACTGGCATTCTTCCAGTCTTCAAAAGATGCATGAAGTTTATCCGGCGACTATTGAGGCATTGAAATTAGTCTCCTGAATTATCCGGCAACAATATTCTAATTAATTCCTATATTTACATGTAGGGTGTTTGTGCCAGTAATCGGCATACCTCTAGTAATCGGAATAGCAGACACATCAAGTATAATTTTCTAAATAATATATTAAGGAATAGAGGCATACGTACTAAATTATTAAAGAATCAACCACTATAATTGATTAGTAATTCTTTCTAATAATTTAACCACCCAAATTAACAGGTAGCTTCCAATCATTGTCGGAAAGTCAAGTTATCGGTCAGTTCGTTGTATTTTTGTAGGAGAACGGTTCCTCTTTGAAACTCCTGAGTGTGTTTCAGTAGCTTTTAATGTACCAGGTGTATGTTTTCTAGATGTACAATTTACGGTCTATCAGTGCATTTTAAAATCTAAGCAAACAAATACTTACTTTATATTTAAAATGGTAGTCCGATCACTAGATTATCAGAACATCTAATTTTAATGTTCTGACAGACTGTCCGATTAAACAAAGAATCCATCCGTCCACCCTGACGATTACTGGAAAAACTTCCCGTCATGCGTCCGATAACGAACTTGTATTTTAACTCATTACATTGACTGATAACATTAATGAATAAATTTTGAGATAGTTAAGCTTGTATATTCTCCAAATAAAATACGTTATTACATATGATAACAAGATATGATTACTTTAACGTCAAATATATAGATATTTTACAAAATAATACCCACTTATATAGTGTCACGTGTGAATTATATATGGCGTTTGTCAATAACCAAAATACGTAAAATTCAATCAGAAGGATTTAGTATGAACAGAAAACAGGACTTCCACTCCAGGTTGTGACGTCATTGATAGCGACAAAGAATGGTTGAATCTACATCACAATAGTGGAAGAGGGCAAACCAGAGGGAATGTAGACGGCATATATAACGGCATTTTTTTTAAGGGGACATTCAAATTATGTCCCGTTTAAACTTAAACAAAGCAACAGTTAATTAGGGGCCGAAAATTACTTAGGAACCTAGCTTTGGAACTATTTCAATGAAAATCTAATTGAGGTAAAGCAACTTCAAAATAATTTTTATCAGTAAATAAAATGTGTTATAGACTTAAAGTTAGCATTATAATAAGGCAAAGATATCTGCAACTAAATATACATTAAATGCGCATGACAATTACGGCTTGCTTTTATTTAAAATAGTTACCCCTTTTTTCAGAACTATTCTAATCAAAGAAAATGTATAGAGGCTGAAACTAAATTAATTGATATTTCTGAATACCAATCTGAGTCTTCTGACAAATGAATAAATTAAGTATTGATTGTCAATTTTAAATTATCTTAATATAATCTATGCATACTTGGCAGACGAATCAAATATATATATGATAAACCTTATAATTTAAAGTAGCCGTTGATTCTTAAAGCGGGTAATTATTTCCTCTTGCATGTAGAAGGTAGCAGTTGTAGGAGCTTCAGCTTATGTAAATAAATAATCACATTTATATAAAATAACTTAGTTTTCTATTCTGGTGTATGGCAAACAACAATGTATAACATGTTCAAACTCTCGAATGGAATGACAACACTAAAATCTAACGTATTCTTAACCATTGACGAAGTCTTTGATTGTGTGTATGGGTAGGTAATAATAATATAAACAAAATACTTACTATTACTTAGTACAGTAGGAATTACATTAACAAAAAAAAAATACACATTGATTGTATAGATACCTATTAGGTATGACTAAATCTATTACTAGTAATTAGAAGCTAAGAAGTGGAGCGGGAGACTAATTATACAATATACCCAGTCTGCAGAATGTGTCTCTTCTCGACTTCTCTCGCAGAGATTTTAATTTGAGAGACAGTTACTCTCTGACTCTCAGTAGCAGATTCAGAATCTCCCGCAGCTAAATTAATGGTAACATAGGAATTAATTCAAGATCTCCCGCAGAGATCTCCAATTTCTAAAAATTCAATCAAAAACTCCCGCAGAGAGTCTTGGAAAAATGTTCCATATTCTGCAGACTGGTTATATACTATTATATTAATCAGTCAATAATCAACAAGTATGACGAACATTAGTTCCTTATGGTTGGCCACCTGACGATAATAGAATTGGAAGTGACCGAACTGTCCGAACATAGATATTGCTATGACGATTACTAGCATTTTAGACTAATGGGACATTTTTACTTTTAATTGCATAATTAATAACATAAATGTGTTTATGTGTAAAGCGATTGGAAAGATAAAAATTCAGCTTTCTAATGATAGTTGCATCTCATTGATACGTATTTAAAAGCTGAGCGGCGCACACCAGTACGGCGCACCAGATTACGGCGCACCACTGTACATTCTATTAGATACTAGGTAATTTGAATACAGATTAATGACAAATGGAGTGAATTTGATAGGTAATTGTCGTATCAAATTTATGTCTGACACCTGACGGTACCTGAATCCAATGTTTATACTACACAGTTTAATTATTTGATTGAGATGTTTAATTTGGAATAGAAAATAAAATTCATCATAGAAAACTGTATTTGTAATTGTATGGGGTAACTATTATAAACTTTCAGTCTGAGGTGTAAATAAAAACTTATCAGTTAGCCGTTAGGTAGATAAATGAAATTATCCAATGAAATTATTTGGCGTGTACGCTCACATAACTTACTTGACTGATACACGGAAAACGGATTTTTTTTTGCGTGAACGGCTCAAGCAACTGTCTACAAAAATAAAAAAAGAATTTGCGTGCACGCTCACGCAACTGTCTAAAAACATAGAAAAATAATTTGTGTGCACGCTCACGCAAATGTCTAAAATTCAGAAAAAAAACTTACGTACCCTGAAAACACAAAGTAATGAAGTAGAAACGAAAAAGATATGAACGCTCCAAGTGGTGAGCCATTGGCAACATTTTAACTCATCTTAGGAGGACGCTTTGGGTGCACCCAATTTTGGGGTCACATGACTGCTGTGTATAATATTACGTCTATGACTCTATAACATGAACTCTCTGTAATTACAGGAGATGCTGGATTTTTCCTCTCAGCATGTGGTAATATTAGACCGGGAGCCCAGGGGGGTCAGCCTAGCTGAAAAAGTTACCGATCTTAAATAATATCACAGTAGGTACCTATCTGGCACCATTTGCTGACCTAGGATCTGTACGTACGTCTGCCGGGGCTCACCTGGTGGGTGCAGGCATGGGTGGAGTTTTAATGGTAGTCAAAACTAAAATAGATTAGCTGAAAAGGTTACAAATTGAAATTAATTGCAAAATGTCCAGCATAACCCCATGGATCATTAAATGTTAGATACTGCCAGACGTTTTCAGTGGTGGGTTGCCCTCGCCAGACGGCCAAAATGATGACCCCAAAACTAAGCTAGATTAGCTGAAAAGGTTACCACTAGAAACTAATTGCTCACTACTAGGTATGTACAAATTTTACAGGTAGGCTACCTATACACAGTACAGTGTCTTAATTCATTATTTTTATTAAATGAGTTATCAAAATAATAAGTTATTATTTAATTTTTAATAAAATAATTTTTTTAATTTCAGAGATGATATATATATAATCGCATCACCGACCAATTAACACACCTTCTCCTAATTTCCAATTTATTTGCAAACAAGTACTCTCACTACAATGATAGATGTACTCGAGTGTTGCCATTGATTTGTACTTAGTTTATTTGCAAACAGGAAGTTTCTAGCTATATTGGTTTTTGAACTAAACATCATTTTTTGAGATCATGTATTTTCTGAAGTATATCGATTTATCGACCAAGGTTCATTTATAAGTTCAATATTTCGACCAGGTATCGTTTACCGACCATAAATTCAATTAATCGACCAGGCTGTTATGTGAAATGTACGCACAAAAACTGAATAATACTTGAATTAATATCTACTAAAACATTCATTTTAACTACTCATAATGGTTACTATTTAGAAATGCAACGCATTAGGCAAAAATATGCTGTTTTAAAATTGTAAATTAGACGTTTTTGAATGAAAAATATGATGAAAATAATTATTTTACTTCCATAATTATTTTTCTAAATCTAGAAATTGAGGTTTCGTGGATTCCTTAAAATTGTATTGCACTATAGCTATTTATAAATTAATGACTTCAAATGAAGAAATATGTATCAATTTTTAACCTCGCAAATTTGAGGAAGGTCTTATTTTAGTCGGCATTTATTTATTTATCATCTTGTTATTCGCATAACTGAAAAAGTGTTCGATTAAATTGCCTGAAATTTGGTGAAACAATTGGTCAATGAAAAAAATTTTGGAGCGACCCGGTCGAAGGTCAAGGTCATGGTCATTTATAACTCAAAAAGTATTGAACCATATTGCATGAAACTTAGCGGGACGATTGGTCAATATCCATGAACCATTTTGTCAGATTTGGCAGTGATCTGGTCAAAGGACAAGTATCAAGGTCAAGGCCATTTATAACTCAATACCTCAAAAAGTATTCAACCCAATTGTCTGAATTTTGATGAGACGAATGGTCAATGTCCAGAAACCATCTGGTAGAAATTTGGGAGCAATCTGGACAAAGATCAAGGTCAAGGTCATTTATAACTCAATAACTCAAAAAATATTCAACCATGTAATATAATACTTGCATGTGGGACGATTGGTCATTATCCAGTTACTAGTTTGTTAGTTTTTGGGAGGGAACGGGTCAAAGCGGCGGCGAAGGTATGCGCTCTACCGAGTGCATGTAATCTAGTTTTAAATACATTAGCTCCGTGCAATTTTGTTCCAGATTTTTATGACCTTCAAAGGTTCTCTCAAGGTTCCGGAAAAATATGAGTTTATTGCATATTATAGAACTAAGGTCTAGTCGTCTAGGATTATTTATCTGCGAAACCGTATAAAATTCAGTTCAGTATAAGACAATTTACATGCTTTTAGAGTTGTTAATACTCTGTGTGGAACAATTGTACGAAACACTATAAATAAAATGCTGTAGAAATAGATTGTACACTACATTCTTTCTTTTGATTTTCAATTTGAATTCTATTAACAAAAATTGCATATTCTGTCCTAGTTTAAGCTGTAAGTTACTTCGTCCAGTTTATAAACCTTTTTATAGTTTATCATATTTCATACCTTTAAGCTTGTCGCCCACCTGATCGGATCGGAAACGACGCGGAAGCTCACGAAGCCTCGGAACGGACACGACATGACGTTCGTACGCACACCAGTTCAGATGACTTCGGAAGAGAAACGATGCCGACAGCCGACATCACAATACTTATAAGAATATAACAATTAAAAGTTAAAATTTATCGATCATGACAACTATTTTATACGATAGGTATTTGATAAAAAAAATTCGGTAGTATCGTTGTTGTTTTTAATTTTCAGTTCGAATCTCTCTAATTTATTATCATACAAGTGTACTTCCCCATTAAAATTAATGTTTTTTTCCCCCACAAAATACAAAAAAATATATGTTGAAAACAATATATATAAAGAAAATATGTTGGAAATATGAAAGCGAAAAAAAATTATTTAAAAAATATTAGTTAGAAACATATAAAAAAATGTATATAAAAAATCATGTATAAACAAATGTATGGAAGTAAAATTTATATAAATAAAATGTATGCAAATAAAATGTATGCAAATGAAATGTATGCAAATGAAATGTATGTAAATGAAATGTATGTAAATGAAATGTATGTAAATGAAATGTATGTAAATGAAATGTATGCAAATGAAATGTATGTAAATGAAATGTATGTAAATGAAATGTATGTAAATGAAATGTATGTAAATGAAATGTATGTAAATGGAATGTATGTAAATGAAATGTATGTAAATGAAATGTATGTAAATGAAATGTATGTAAATGAAATGTATGTAAATGAAATGTATGTAAATGGAATGTATTTAAATGAAATGTATGTAAATGAAATGTATGTAAATGAAATGTATGTAAATGAAATGTATGTAAATGAAATGTTTGTAAATGAAATGTATGTAAATACAATTCATGTAAATACAATTCATGTAATACAATTCATGTAAATAAAATGTTATTCTTCTTAGTTATTTCAATAACTTCTCGTGATCTGATTTATAATCATTAAAGTTAATTGAATGAAACTAATTGATTATGTATTAATATCAACGTATTCATCACTCAGTAGGATATTCACAGCTCTTCCAATCTTCCATCTCCATCCCAGTCTCTCCATACACCGTTCTGCGCATGCGCAATCTCTCGGACGCATCAGAACTATCAGAAAAATATTCTTTCAAACATATCCGCGTCGTTTCCGTTCCGATCCGACGCGTCGTTTCGTTTCCGATCCGAGCAGGTGGGCGTTAGCACGTTCAAATGTATGGTTTAGATTTTTGTCTGATGCTTCGTGTCCGTTCCGATGCGTCGTTTCCGATCAGGTGGGCGACAAGCTTAAAGGTCCCCTCCAAGCAAATTTTTTTATTGCCTTAATCAACGAGGCTAATGTTTCTTATTATTTTACTGCAAACCCCATAAAATTTGATAGCATATTTTTAACTTTATATGCTTTTAAAGATTTTTATAATCCAAACTCTACAAAACCTACTTTACTTCCGACTTTCTAAGTTTCAGTCTAAAGAAGAAGAATGTACACCATTTGTTTTGATTGTAAACTAGGTATTTGGTTTATTAAATCTATTCATTATTCGTTTAAAGGTTTAAATTTTGATAAACTTATTATAGAAACGTTTATATACTTTTAGAAACAATTAATATTTTAATAGAGAGCCAAAAACGCTTTGTTTGTTTAAAAATCTGAATTTACAATCATAACAAAGAGTGTACAATCTTCTTTCTCAGCGTCAGGTTGGAGATTCGCCCGATTGTTGCTCACAGAGTATTAAAAAACTTTAAAAGAAAATAATAAAATACATACTGAACCAAATTGTATGCGGTTTGCGGAATAATGATCGTAGACCTTAGTTCTGTAAAGGCCCCCACACACTACACGATCCACTAGCCGAGCCTTAGCAAACAAGCCGAGCCCCGAGCCAGATCGTATAGTGTGTGGGCACTTCGAGCCGAGCCACGAGCCGAGTAATCAGGCTCGTGGCTCGGCTCGTGTTGATCTGTCACTTCCAGATATTTGGCTTGGCTCGTGGCTCGGCTCGGGTAGTGTGTGGGGGTAAAATAGCACGAGCCGAGCCTGCGGCCGAGCTAATTTAAATAAATTTCCATGAAAATAAATTTCCATGTAAATAAATTTCCATGTAAATAAATTTCCATGTAAATAAATTTCCATGTAAATAAATTTCCATGTAAATAAATTTCCATGTAAATAAATTTCCATGTAAATAAATTTCCATGTAAATAAATTTCCATGTAAATAAATTTCCATGTAAATAAATTTCCATGTAAATAAATTTCCATGTAAATAAATTTCCATGTAAATAAATTTCCATGTAAATAAATTTCCATTTAAATAAATTTCCATTTAAATAAATTTCCATTTAAATAAATTTCCATATAAATAAATTTCCATATCCATGGTATTACCTATCTCTTAGAGAAAAAAGTTTCAAAACTAATGCTCGGCTCGTGCAGAAAGCCCGAGCCGAGCCAAGTAGACTCGCGCGAGCCAGAGGCCCTGCTGCGGCTCGGCTCGTGGATCGTGTAGTGTGTGGGGGCCTTAATATTATGTAATAAACTCATTTTTTTCCCGGAGCCTGGAGAGGACCTTTAATACACGAAGATTTGTATTGGATTGAGTGTACCTTCCTAGTTGAAATTCAAAACATATGGTGTACATTCTTATACTTTGGAAGTTTGGATTGATATTTCGAAGCTGTCTGGTGAATGGAAGAAAAGAGAGGTGGCGTCACTTGTGCCCCGAAATGTTGTAATTTGGATTATGAATTGTCTTTTTCATTTTTTTTTACCTTATTTATAATTTTGTTAACGCTACTCGGAATTTTAGAGGATAGCGCTGGGGTTATGGTCTTCAACTACGAGGTCTTAGATTTTTGTGTTAGGTAGACTCGTAGACTCCATTTACTATAAATTCTTCATTTTTCTCTTCTATCCGTGAGTACAGCCACTGTTGCGTGTGTCCCGTTTCGTCACATTCCTTAATAAGTGACGTCATTTATGGAGTAGCTTTTGTGCATCCATGAGCATTGTCAGCGTTGAAGTTAGATGACGTACTTAGCTCATGAAGCCACTTTCCTTTCTGACTGCTTCTTCCAGTCCCTTGTATTTAATTTCCTTTTTATGTCAGCGATATGGCCTTCGGTTCCGAAGCAGAGGTTAAATTCCTACAGAAATTAAATTCAAAAGAAATATTACTAATATAAGTTTCAGTATTAGTCCCCATTAGATTTATTAATGCAATCTTTATTGATATAGATTATAGAATATCATACGAATTCAAATAGAATTTGAGTGGAGGAACTGATGGAGAAGGGGTTAAGATGAGGTACATCAAATATAGATATACTAAATGGTATCAACAAAATAATTCTAATGGTGAAAATGTAATACTTATAATTTCTATCTACCATGAAATTAACAAGATATGGTTGAAGTAAGGGTAAGGTATTTACTCTGAATTATCAATATGAAAATGAAACTTGAGACACTCAGTTTTCTACTTTCTATCATTCTGTGATATAACAAAAAACTATTAAACATGTACGAATTGTAACACGATTTTTTTTAAAGGAGGCACAGTTAACAGTCAAACTTACTAAGTCATGAGAATTGAGGAAACTCATCAAATTATCGCTGAAACTATTGTAAACCTAAGAGTATCGATTACTCGCTACTTATATATGGATTTAATTTTATATAATCAATAAGATATAATATATGTTCCAATTCCCTAAGTACAAGTCTGAAGAAAAATATTGTACAAAATTTTCTTTGCCTTCCGGTCATATGGTACAATTTTTCACATTTTCTAACAAGATGTAATACACATATTTATCATATTCTGAACGATTGCAAATTGTTAAAATGGAAGATCTACACTATCGATCGATCGCGCTGTGCCACCTTTGGATCCATCATTAGAACAACCATCAATCGATGATCAGATCGGCTGATGGCGCATAACAAAAGTACTTGAGTGACGAGCACCGAACATATAGCATCATATTAGTACTTCGTACTTTAATACAAAATTATTAAAAACTTATAAATCATATAAAAAGTATATATGTACAATATAAAATGTTATGCGATTATCAGAGTAATAATTACAACATTAAGATTCAAACTCACATTTCTCGGAGCTGTAGAGGAACTTTAAGTAGGATACGATTAATACTATTGATTATGTTATTAGTTTCTATATTTATACTTTACCTTATAGGTATATAAGAAAAAGTTTCAACACACTAATATTAAAAGAAATTCGTACCAACTTCCATATCAATAAAAACATCAACCTGTCAACTTGTGATGTTTTAGGAATTTCATATTTAACCAATATCTCACAATGTGTGTTTTTATTAATTATTCTGATATTTCTTCTAACAAAACATTTTTAGTGTGTGTGATTTATTATTTCAATTTTGACATTATTATTATTTATCTATATGTATAAATTATTGTAAATACACTTTTTTGTATTGGTCGACAAAGCGAATTAGGTTGGTCGACATTATGACTCTCGATCACAAATTTCCGACCAGTTGGTCGATGATTCGATTTGCATAGGTTGGGTAACGATTTACCGACCATTGAAAAAAAATATGTTACTAACATTTTTTTCACCTAATAAAGAAACCAACTTCTGGTAACACTCATTGTTAACTAATATTAACAAATAGAATTGCGGTCGGCAAACGATAACGGAGTAAGATTGGCTTCGACCAATTGACTCAATAAGCAGTCAATGGGTTCATTTTTTCACGTTTCATCAAATGATAAACATAATTCTATATTTTTAAAGTTCTGATGATGCGTTCACCTCGCTGAATAGATCAAAATGTTCGTAAATAACCAGCAAATAAGATTACAATCAGAGATGGGCGGGAAAGTACTTCCCAAGTACCAAGTAAAAGTACTAAGTAAAAAGTAATTACTTCAAGTACTACTTGAAGTACTTTCTAAAAAGTACTTTGAATAATTACTTAGAAGTACTTTTTACAATTACTTGTTACTTTCCAAGTAAAAAGTATTTTGCAAAGTACATTTTTCCTTTCAGTCAAGAGATTTTAAAAGATTAGTTCTAAAATCTCTACAAAATTAATTCTTTTTCACACCAAAAATGTATTTACAGCAACTGGATAAAAACTAGAGTTTGAAGAGGTCCAACATGTTGGAAAATTGTTTGTCAAGCAGTAAAATTGATAGAATAGAATCGAAAACTAAGACTGTAGGACATTGTATACTTTTATGTGACTGTGAATATTTATATATTCTGACTTACAATCATGTATAGAGACTATGAGTTATATTGACCAATTTAAGTACATTGAATATAATTATTTTATGATACCTAGATATCACAACCAATATTTACCAAACACATTGACGAATTTATTATAAGCGTGTGGACGTGTACAGTGAGTCACTGTGATGATGTACTGTCAGAGAAAAGAGTCACTGTTATGATGTACTATCAGAGAAAAGAGTCACTGTGATGATGTACTATCAGAGAAAAGAGTCACTGTGATGATGTACTATCAGAGAAAAGAGTCACTGTGATGATATACTATCAGAGAAAAGAGTCACTGTGATGATGTACTATCAGAGAAAAGAGTCACTGTGATGATGTACTATCAGAGAAAAGAGTCACTGTGATGATGTACTATCAGAGAAAAGTCACTGTGGTGATGTACTATCAGAGAAAAAACTCACTGAGAAGATGTACTATCAGAGAAAAAGTCACCGAGAAGATATACTATAAGAGTTAACAGCATAAATTATTAGTTTTTAAATTGTATAGTAAATGTACTTGGTACTTGAAAGTACTTTAAAAAGTACTTGGTACTTGTACTTTGAAAGTACTTTTTTATTTGAGTACTTGGGCGACTGCTTTAAGTACATTGATTTACGAGTACTTGTACTTAGTACTTAAGTACTTTCGATGTACTTTTCGCCCATCTCTGATTACAATTCACTTCATCACTAATTCTGAGTAAATAATTATAATTTTGAAGTTAAACACAATTTGGTCGAAATATCGATTCGGTCGGCGATTCGATTCTTACTCTAGAAGACCTTTGTTAAATTATGACTAAGTTCTCTGAAATTAAAAAAGTATATTTTATTCAAAAAAATAATACTCCCTAATAACTTATTAGTATATTCTATATAGGCTAAGATTAAGAGTTATTTTGATAACACTTTAAAAATATTAAATTGTCTAAAGAATTTGTGGGTGCAGTTCGAAGTAACACTGATTTACTTTAATTTATAGGTAGTTTTTTTTATCCAAAAACATAAATAGCATGACGCGTAGTAACTGCCAGAGCTTCATTCACCACTTATGTCAAGGTTTAAAGCCCGTCCACACGTATCACTCAAGGCCCGTCCACACTGTTTCTTCCGAAACAGACTTCAATTCTTTGAGTCATAAGATTTGAGAATAAAAAAGTACCAAGTTGCATAGGTGGTTTTTATCATTATATTATTAAACTCAATAGTACTGAGTGTAAATGAAAATACAGTGAAACTCCTGAGTTATGAAGTGTTAGTTACTTTAAAACTCAGAGCCACTTCACAACTCAGGGACGCTTGTAGTTTTCTATGATCAAAATCTTCGAGAAAACTATGGTTTTTGAAGGATAACTAGCACGAAATTCATGACGAATATCGTTTTCTATAACATATCATAGAAAATACTTCATAACTCAGGTGCATTTCATAATTCAGGTCCTTCATTACTCGAGTGCTTCATAACTAAAAACTTCATAACTCAGGAGTTTTACTGTAATTTGCTGCATTATAAGGTGGGATATATTTAATCCCACCATGCAACTTGTGTTCATGAATGATATTTTTATGGTGGTTTACATATTATCCCACCATGTATGATGTAACATAGGTAACAAAATAGGTGCTTTATATTGATTGCATTTGTACATAAAATACTTTCATTTATCATTTACTTCAGTTGTATGGTAATTAATACACATATTTTCTCCATGCTGATGAGATGTCAACAAGTGTTATAAGTATATTTATATTTTGCATTCAATCTAATAGAATGATCAAGTCGTGACGTCACACTAAGTTTCTCGATATACGTGTATAGGCCATTGCTTCTCTTTTCTCAAAATGTAATTTAACCTCAAAGTTTTGTGCAATAAATTAGTCGAAAATAGTCAGTAGCATTGTTTTTCTTTTTGAGAAGTATATGCTTTGACCCATGGATAAATTCTTATATTTTTATGGTTTATTAGTATTTTTTGTTGTGAATTAATTATGATTTGAGGATACATTCTCTCTGTTCATCTTATTATTACTGTAATAAAGTTATAGTTTTAGTGAGATGTCAAAGAAAAGTAAGTAATCAAATCATACACTTTTTCATCATAGAAATTATCTGTATTCATAAGTAACTATTAAATCTTTAAAAAGTAGGTTTTCGAGAAGTGCATGAGGTAGAGGGAGTTGTTTAAAGGTGTGTCTAACACGCACAACATCTCCTTTCCGTTCATTCTGCTAAACTGATGTGAGTGGGAGGGGCGCCATTGGTTTAGACCACAGTATAGAAAATATACATAGTAATGACAATATAGTGATAAGTAGTGACAATTTTCGTTTTAGAGTGTTGCTTTGATGACGTCACGTACACTAAACGTCTCGATTGTTATTACATATTCTATTTACTGGGGTTAAGACACGCCCATGGCACCACTTTTTGGCATCACTTGTGCCCCTGCTATGCTACCTCCATCTTTATATACACTCAGTGCTTGCCGCAACTGCCCTGACGTTGCCACTCCAGCGTTAAGAGCTATACCAGAACTTGCCTATTTTATGTACCTATGAATAACCTTGTGTATGAGATTAATAACTAATAGATTGGCATTATATTACCCTGGTTGTTTCACTTCGTTTGTCCTACCTAGCTGCTCCTCATAGCTCTAACCCTCTGGGTAGGTTTTTAATTCCTCCCGAACATTATATCAAACAAACATAGTTTAGACCCCAAAATTACTTCGGCAGAAACATACTGAATTACTGATGATAAGAAATTGCTTACAGTGTAACCAATTCGCACTGTCGATCTGTTCTGACGATATCGTCAGAACTGGTCGTCAGTGCGAGGTGGTTACACTGTACGCGATTTCTGATCGTCAGAATGTTTCTGCCCAATTAATATTGGGGTCTAAACTATATTTATTTGATATAATGTTTGGGATGAATTAAAAACCTACCTGTGTGCCTCTGAAATAATAGACGCGACTCTAATTTGATTATTGTTTTCACTCCCACACAATTTTGAAATATCTAAATAGAAAAATATGGAGAATATTTTTTACATAATGATTCAAGGATATTCAATTTTGTTGAAAAAAAATGTACACAGTGACAACCAATATAAACAAATAGGTATTATATACATAATCAAATAACATCTATTATTCCTGATAGGTTTTAGGTAGTATCAAATAATATATTTCAAAAACGTATGGGTAAACAGTAACTGTAAACGAAAATAAGAGTATTAATGACAAAAATTACCAAATCTGTCGCTAGTCGCATGAAAAAAATAACTCATTTGAACGCTGAAGTTGTTCTGACGACTTCGTACGTATTCTGACGACTAAATCGCTGCCTCTGTAACCACTCCCATTGGAAAGTATGAATTTGATTTTCATCCGATTTCATCAGAAGTCGTCAGTGCGAAAAATCGCTCGAATACGCATCCATAGTAACCATACCCTTAGGGTACGGTTACTATGGACGCGTATTCGAGCGAGTTTTTGCACTGACGATATCGTCAGAACTGATCGTCACTGCGAGGTGGTTACACTGTACGCGATTTCTGATCGTCAGAATGTTTCTGCCCTATTAATATTGGGGTCTAAACTATGTTTATTTGAGGTAATGTTCGGGAGGAATTGAACACCTACCTGTGTGCCTCTGAAATAATTGACGCGATGCTAATTTAATTATTTATTTTCACTGCACAAAATATTTTAAATACCTTAATAGAAAAATAAGGAGAATATTTTTTATATAACAATAAGGATATTCAATTTTATTGAAAAAAATTGTACACAGTAACAAACAATTCAAGCCTTTATATAAACAAATATATATTATAAATAATTAAATAATATCTGTATAATTCCTGATAGGTAGTATAAATATTATATTTCCAAAACGCAGGAGTAAGCAGTAACAGCAATCGAAAGTAAGAGAATTAAACACAAAAATACCGAGAGCTGTCGCTAGTCGCATGAAAAAATCAAACTCATTTGAACGCTGAAATTATTCTGACGACTTCGTACGTATTCTGACGACTAAATCGCTGCCACTGTAACCACTCTCATTGGAAAGTATGAATAATGAATTTGATTTTCATCCGATTTCATCGGAAGTCGTCACTGCGAAAACTCGCTTGAATACGCATCCATAGTAACCGTACCCTAACTCATGAAGATTTAACTAATCTATATTAATCTTGACAGAATACTTTTTCTAAAATATGTAAATGTTTGTTAATTTTATTTGTAGTTTTGTCTAAATGTATAAGAGTGAAAGTTTTTTGATAAAGCTACCTATCTGATTGATTTTACTTTTCCTCCTATTGTGCAATCTTCAGTGTTATTAGAAAAACCTAACAAAATAATTAAGTGTATCATTAAATTCCATTTTCTAAGAAAATGGATGAAAATATTCCGTAGCACTGAAATTTCTATCTGAGGCACTCGAAAAGAAATTTCTGCTCATCCCTGCTCTAGAGAGCATATCCTAGTTATACCTATTATATTTATACGTATATACATGTTTACGCATGCGCATGCGCGCTCTTTTAAAATATTCAATTATGGAAAACACATGTACGGTGTTTACAGTGAAGTTCTGTTTAGGTGTTGTTACTGGTGAAGAAAACAATTGCTGTGTTTTCATCATAGAGAGCTCTAGAATTAAAACCTTTCATTTAATAAAGTGTAATTTACTGTTCAAAACGGATAAATTGATAACCACAAACTATTTTGTTGAAATTATTTAGGTAGGCCATACGTTTTGATTGCTGAAGTGAATTACTTCTGTTAAGTGTTTAAATCATTCTTTGACCACATTCTAATTATTTTATTATATATGCCATTCATATGATTAAGGTGAAATTGGCACTTAAAAGTTACTTAAGTATCTATAAATGACAATTAAGGTTTCGTTCCTTAATCACCTAGGTACATAATCACTGGTAATTTAGGCTATATACTCTATTATTCTGTTCTGTGACACTACAGTAGGTATGACAGTATCTAGGTAGTTAAAATCTAATTAATAAGTGTTAAGTATGAGTACCACTAATTAGGGTCACGCAGGTAAATTGCGCACATTATATATATTCTTAAATTATTGCGGCTCTCTCAAAAAAGTCTCTAAAACCTGCTGAGCAGAATACATATTAAAATGTTGTGTACAAAAAGAAGCGCAATGCATGGTACCTACCTACCATTTATTAATTTAATAGGTATTCTGCAGACAGGGTCACGCAGGTAAATTTGGGCCCTTTAATTCTTAATTGCGATCATCTTAAGAGAGGCTCTAAAATATTTTGAACCGAAATAACATTAAAATATTGCATACCTAGCTATCAAAATGAGTGCAGTGCATGCTATAATTTTACTTTATATTTTTAATGAGTGTTTTGAAGCTATGACGTTTCTGTTGTTAGAGGCCTCAGATAGTTAGTGTGCCGCATTTTACCTGCTTGACCCTATTAGCGTTTCTGTGGTTAGAGGCTTGCAGTTAGTTAGAGTGACTCAATTCGCCTACTTTTTTTATACCAATGATTAACCTTTTTGAAAAAAAAATCTACTTTTCTTTGCCATCATACTTTTCTCTTATCTTATTTATGAAAAATTCTCATAATGTTAAGTGTTTTTAAAATCAATTTCCAATCTGACTGTTGACTGCTTTTTCAAAGTCCCTTGTCTTTTCTCAGTTTCTGAAAACGTTAATTCGATTATTATACTCTATCATGCCCACCACCCCTCTATCATGCCCACCACCCCTCTATCATGCCCACCACCCCTCTATCATGCCCACCACCCCTCTATCATGCCCACCACCCCTCTATCATGCCCACCTCCCCTCTATCATGCCCACCACCCCTCTATCATGCCCACCACCCCTAGCTCTATCATGCCCACCTCCCCTCTATCATGCCCACCACCCCTCTATCATGCCCACCACCCCTCTATCATGCCCACCTCCCCTCTATCATGCCCACCTCCCCTCTATCATGCCCACCTCCCCTCTATCATGCCCACCACCCCTCTATCATGCCCACCACCCCTCTATCATGCCCACCTCCCCTCTATCATGCCCACCACCCCTCTATCATGCCCACCACCCCTAGCTCTATCATGCCCACCACCCCTCTATCATGCCCACCACCCCTCTATCATGCCCACCTCCCCTCTATCATGCCCACCTCCCCTCTATCATGCCCACCTCCCCTCTATCATGCCCACCTCCCCTCTATCATGCCCACCTCCCCTCTATCATGCCCACCTCCCCTCTATCATGCCCACCTCCCCTCTATCATGCCCACCACCCCTCTATCATGCCCACCACCCCTCTATCATGCCCACCACCCCTAGCTCTATCATGCCCACCTCCCCTCTATCATGCCCACCACCCCTCTATCATGCCCACCACCCCTCTATCATGCCCACCTCCCCTCTATCATGCCCACCTCCCCTCTATCATGCCCACCTCCCCTCTATTATGCCCACCACCCCTCTATCATGCCCACCACCCCTAGCTCTATCATGCCCACCTCCCCTCTATCATGCCCACCTCCCCTCTATCATGCCCACCTCCCCTCTATCATGCCCACCTCCCCTCTATCATGCCCACCTCCCCTCTATCATGCCCACCTCCCCTCTATCATGCCCACCACCCCTCTATCATGCCCACCTCCCCTCTATCATGCCCACCTCCCCTCTATCATGCCCACCTCCCCTCTATCATGCCCACCACCCCTCTATCATGCCCACCACCCCTCTATCATGCCCACCACCCCTCTATCATGCCCACCTCCCCTCTATCATGCCCACCTCCCCTCTATCATGCCCACCTCCCCTCTATCATGCCCACCACCCCTCTATCATGCCCACCTCCCCTCTATCATGCCCACCTCCCCTCTATCATGCCCACCTCCCCTCTATCATGCCCACCTCCCCTCTATCATGCCCACCTCCCCTCTATCATGCCCACCTCCCCTCTATCATGCCCACCTCCCCTCTATCATGCCCACCTCCCCTCTATCATGCCCACCTCCCCTCTATCATGCCCACCTCCCCTCTATCATGCCCACCTCCCCTCTATCATGCCCACCTCCCCTCTATCATGCCCACCTCCCCTCTATCATGCCCACCTCCCCTCTATCATGCCCACCTCCCCTCTATCATGCCCACCTCCCCTCTATCATGCCCACCTCCCCTCTATCATGCCCACCTCCCCTCTATCATGCCCACCTCCCCTCTATCATGCCCACCTCCCCTCTATCATGCCCACCTCCCCTCTATCATGCCCACCTCCCCTCTATCATGCCCACCTCCCCTCTATCATGCCCACCTCCCCTCTATCATGCCCACCTCCCCTCTATCATGCCCACCTCCCCTCTATCATGCCCACCTCCCCTCTATCATGCCCACCTCCCCTCTATCATGCCCACCTCCCCTCTATCATGCCCACCTCCCCTCTATCATGCCCACCTCCCCTCTATCATGCCCACCTCCCCTCTATCATGCCCACCTCCCCTCTATCATGCCCACCTCCCCTCTATCATGCCCACCTCCCCTCTATCATGCCCACCTCCCCTCTATCATGCCCACCTCCCCTCTATCATGCCCACCTCCCCTCTATCATGCCCACCTCCCCTCTATCATGCCCACCTCCCCTCTATCATGCCCACCTCCCCTCTAACATTGTAACCGACGGTGATAGGTGTCTTTGTTCGTGGAGCCACTTTCTTTTCTGACTGTTTTTTTACCAGTTCTTTCTATTTTATTTCCTTTGACGTCAGCGATATGACTTTTAGTTGTGAAGTTGACGTTAAACCTACTATAATATAAAAAGGGCTAGCCCCATTAAAAGAGTAGTTTTTCTGCATCCTTGAGTTTCGTCACAGTTTGGCGGTAGGTGATTTTGTTCATGAAGCCCAGAGATGGGCGGGAAAGTACTTCCCAAGTACCAAGTAAAAGTACTAAGTAACAAGTAAGAACTTCAAGTACTACTTGAAGTACTTTCTAAAAAGTACTTTGAATAATTACTTAGAAGTACTTTTTACAATTACTTGTTACTTTCCAAGTAAAAAGTACTTTGCAAAGTACATTTTTCCTTTCAATCAAGAGATTTTAAAAGATTAGTTCTAAAATCTCTACAAAATTAATTCTTTTTCTCATCAAAACTGTATTTACAGCAACTGGATAAAAACTAGAGTTTGAAGAGGTCCAACATGTTGGAAAATTGTTTGTCAAGCAGTAAAATTGAAAACTTTGTCAAACAGTACCTAGAATCGAAAACTAAGACTGTAAGACATTGTATACTTTTATGTGACGGTGAATATTTATATATTCTGACATACAATCATGTATAGAGACTATGAGTTATATTGACCAATTTAAGTACATTGAATATAATTATTTTATGATACCTAGATAGATATCACAACCAATATTTACCAAACACATTAACGAATTATAAGCGTGTGGACGTGTACAGAGAGTCGCTGTGATGAAAGGAGTCACTGTGATGATGTACTATCAGAGTAAAGAGTCACTGTGATGATGTACTATATCAGAGAAAAGAGTCATTGTGATGATATACTATCAGAGAAAAGAGTCATTGTGATGATGTACTATCAGAGAAAAGAGTCACTGTGATGATATACTATCAGAGAAAAGAGTCACTGTGATTATGTACTATCAGATAAAAGAGTCACTGTGATGATGTACTATCAGAGAAAAGTCACTGTGGTGATGTACTATCAGTAAAAGGAGTCACTGTGATGATGTACTATCAGAGAAAAAAGTCACTGTGATGATGTACTATCAGAGAAAAGAGTCACTGTGGTGATGTACCATCAGAAAAAAGTCATTGTGATGATGTACTATCAGAGAAAAAAGTCACAGTGATGTTGTATTATCAGAAAAAAAGAGTCACTGTGATGATGTACTATCAGATAAAAGAGTCACTGTGATGATGTACTATCAGACAAAAGAGTCACTGTGATGATGTACTATCAGATAAAAGAGTCACTGAGAAGATGTACTATAAGAGTTAGCATAAATTATTAGTTTTTAAATTGTACAGTAAATGTACTTGGTACTTGAAAGTACTTTAAAAAGTACTTGGTACTTGTACTTTGAAAGTACTTTTTTATTTGAGTACTTGGGCAACTACTTCAAGTACATTAATTTACGAGTACTTGTACTTAATACTTAAGTACTTTCGATGTACTTTTCGCCCATCTCTGAATTGAAGCCACTGTTCATTCTGACCACTTTTTCCAGTCCCTTGTATTTAATTTTCTTTTGACATCTGTGACATGACTTTTGGTTCCGTACGTAGCAGACGTTAAACCCCTTACTAATTAATTATTGATTAGGTATATAACTTTTGAAATTGTTGTGAGCATATTTATTTCAGACTAATTTCATCATAATAATTATATTAGGTTGATCAATAATATTTTGAATTATAATATTAATAAAACTATTTAATTTGAAATTGACAATGACTTTTTTCTGCGAAAGTTTAGATTGGTTTGATGGCAAGATATATGGACTAGAACTATTGATGGAGAAATTGAAGGAGAAGCCTTTTTTCGTAGAGAATAACGACATTTCGGCAGAACCGACAACTGATCTTCCTCCATGGGAATTCAGTGATAATCCAATATTCTGTAAAGTTGGTAATGAATCTTTGGAAAACATTTCCATTCTCTTGCTCCATGCTTATCAATACCCAACTGAATCAACCGGAAATACTTGTTCATCACTCCTAAATGCTCAAATGTATACCTTTGATAAATTGGTAAACCAAATAATATCTGAACTGGATAAATCGACAGAATTTGACGTAACCATATCAGCTTGTAATGTATTGTATTTAATGTACCAAATTTTCAGAAGGAGCCTTCCTTCTACAATTGTGAATTCTGATTCTATATGCTACCCAAACATTTGTAAAAAGCTTTATGTATTACAAAGAAAGGTAAATAATATTTATTCTATTGAACATCACGGACTGAGGATATTATTAAATACTGCAATAATGAAGTTTACTGCAGGTTTAGCAAACGCTCATGATATAACTAAACACAAAGATTTAAAAAATGAGACTTTAATTGTCTCAGAAGAAAGAGTTTTGTATAACGACTGTGATGGATTCGGCCCTAAATATAATGGAAAAGATAACTTTTATCTCTATTGGACTCCCTCATATAGGTTAGATGAGATAAGTGATCGCATAGAAATAAATTACTTCTCACCCGATTACTATCCATTGTTTGATAGTTTTCCTAAGATAGAATCACTAGAGTTTCCTAATTATAAAACCTCTGATGAAAACTCGCTGACCTGCAAAGAAAATGTTAACATTTTAAAATGTATTTCGATCTTGCGAAAAAATCCACAAGCTGCTCGTCAGATAACAGATGATGTATTCTTTGAACTTGTAATTAAATTTGCGATAAACTTTTGCTGTCGGAAAAAGAGAAAGAACGACAAGAATGAATATATCATTCTGAGACCAGATGAAGTTTTTTTCCTCTTAGAGTATATTACTGAGCTGATGAGAGCGTTAAACAGTCTTCATGAACTTGATATGAATAATTTTGCACACCTTATTCCAGTAATTTTTAGAGTTCTTTCTGTTGTTATGAATTACGTGCGATACACTGAAATTCTGCATCTGGATTTTACGAACTACGCTTATCAAGCGGTAAGATACTCATTCGACTTACTTGAAAATATATTAATGGGTCCCCTCGCTCATCACACGCCTATTAATATATTTATGATACTAACAAAACTTATAAATGTTATTTCAAAAGAAGCAGGTGGAGATACAGTACTTTGCTGTTCTAGCTACCCAGTAGAAATGCACTTTCAACCTGTTAGATTCATTGAAAGAGTAGAAAATATACCTAGTGTACGGAGACCGCTTTGGAGGGTTGTGCTTCTCAGAGATTCCACTGTTGAAAGTACACTAGCCAGATATCGGCCAAAATCATGCTTTTTCTGCTTATATAAAATGACAGCCTCCTCTTCTTATGGCCTGTTGATCTGCGGACACGCCTTCTGCTACCCCTGCATAGGAAGATTCGCAAGACAAAATCCGTAAGCATGTTGAAACATTTTCATTGAAATGAGTTACAATAATGGTGGATACACTTTGACGATTGCAGATCTTACTCTATTTTTATGTATCTTTATTTTCCTGTTTTATTTCAGATGCCTGTTGTGCCCCATTTGCCGCTTTCCTTGTAGGGAAATTGTTCTCAGTAATTTTATTGAAGATATATACCAAATACTAGAAAAAACGAAGAAAAAATAATTACTTCTCCCTGTTATTTTTATATGACAAATTTCCTCTGACGAAATACAAATTGTTATAAATTTAGCCAATTGAAATTCATTTAAATCATTTTCGACTTTTGTGTAATATAAGGATTGAAATTCGACGATCTCATTATTGATCATCTCATTTTAGGTAAATGTTGACAAATTCACTTTCATTTTAGTCTCCATTTTAGGAAAAAAGTAAAGAAGCCAAAGTTTATGTAATTAAATAGGTATTGAAGAATATGTTGTTTGATGGAATATGTACATTCTATTAAAAAATACAATAAACTTTGTTCATCTAAATAAAGATTATTAAAGAAATCTTAAATTAATTCAATTTAAGAAAGTGCTATTTGGTAGCGTATTTTACAATTGTTTGTCTGCTCTTTTAATTGTTAAACAATTTAATTCCTTTATGTATTCAATTCCAATATATTTTTCCTATTGTGTCTAAATCTCTGTAATGCTTCCAACTGTGATACCGTTAATAAACTAATTAATATTATTACAGTATTTAACTAAACGTTGAAAGAAAAGAATCGTTAACAACGATCATGCATTTGCTTGTAATACATATTCGTAATATTATCAGAGGTTATTTAAACTCAGCGTTAGTTTTTTTTAGTTTCAAGCTTATTCCTGACTAATCCTTGTTCCTGACGATTCCTTCTATTCGAAAGCTTGAAACCTAGAAAATACTTTAAATTTTTCCATATTTTCTACGGGTTCCATTAATAATTATCTAATACGGTTCTTCAATTCAACAGTCATGAATAGGGCTGTGACATGGCTTATTTCGCATATGCTCGTAAGAATTTGCTTATACTTTTTTGAAGCATATGCATTTTGTAAGTGCTTTACGCAAAATCATTTGGGCATATGCTTTTTGTTAGAGCTTCAAGCAAAATCATTTGAGCATATGCTTTTTGTTAGGGCTTAAGCAAATTGATTCGAGCATATGCTTTGTCAAAGAGCTTATCTAATTTTAAGGCATAATATCCTATCGTTGAAGCTTTCGTGAACAGAAAACATCTTAAACTGTTCATGAAAAGGTTGATATATAGGTAAGGTAACACAGATTACCTATATATTCAGTAATCCATTCATTCTGTGGAAGGTACACGTGGCATCAAGTGCAATGTATTATAGATGCCTCAGATTATAAGCCTCTTTTTTTCGTGTTAACTCACTTAGCTCTTTTAATACTTCTTCTATATTAATTTTCTTCTCTAATACGATGTTGCATTTTTCATACTTTTCTGCTCTATATTATAAATACACGTTATGTCAAACATGAGCCATCACCTAATTTTTTTTGCAAATCTTATTTTCAGATTCGTAATTGCAGAAGTTTGAAACTTTGACATAGAGAATTCTATTCTAATAGAATTTAAATATAGTGAGTAAGGACAATCGAGGTATGTTGTGTGCGTGACGTTATAACAGCAACACTCTAAAATCATATTTAAATTTTAAAGTAAATTTGTAAAAACAGTTATTAATTTGCATAATATAATAAATAAATATATATTTAATCATTTATTTAACCTGCCAAACCCCTAATTTTCTCTTTAAATTTGTTCCCTTGCTTACGTCACGTCACAAATCACTCAATTGTCGCTACTTATCAATATTAGTATTCCTGCTAGGGATTAGGGAAGGCACCATAGAGTAAAGCTTTGTGAGCTGTGGTTACAAATCGAGTGATTTGTGACCGTGACGTCAAAAAGGCAACACACATAAATAGAAAATTAAGGTTAAGCAGTGTGAATAACATGAATGGATTCATCTCTGTTTTTATAATAGAACGTTCTTCAATTGCATCAAATATTATTTTAGAGTGTTGCTGATATTACATCACGAAAACATCATACCTAGATTGTCCTTACAATATTTCAATTCTATTTCCCGCTTTTAAAACCAGATGGCGCCACAACGCACTTTTAAAATAGAAATTGTCGACAGTAGTGTATCTTATTGTAGCATAATATCTTTGGCGTAACTCTTTAAATTTTCAGAAAAAAAAATCAATTTGATAGCTTGCAAGAGCTACCATCCAGGCCAGGATAACTAAAGTTGCTAAATCAGTCAATAATTTTTTTTGTGTATTCATAACTAAATCCAATGCTCTAGAAATTTTAACTGACAAGATTTTCCGAAAGTTCTGCAAAGTTGAAGGGATAGTATAATTTTATTTATTGCAATGTGTTGTGTAGGCTTTGGGGAATTTCGTTCTTGGAAAATTCGGTCTCTGTTTAAAATGGTGTTATGAAAGAATAATAATATAAAAAGTTGAAATTATTATTTCTTAAATGTATAGTTTATTTATTAAAATAGGATAACATTAACCGTTTTAAACTGATTCTTAACACTAGAAATTTAACATGTTTCGACATTTACTTAACATGAAATTTGAGCAGAAAATTCAGTCTCGGAAATATCGGTCTCGGAATATTCGATCTAAGGTATAAATGAAGCTTATGAATTAGATGAATCGGGGGCGTGTCGCCTCCGAACCCCCCTGCTACGTCATTAAACAATCAGGATATGTGCAATACAACAAACTCATTTATGTTAAGAGGTCATTTATAATATTAAGACCGAAATGTCAAGACCGAATATTCCGAAACTGAAATTTCCGGCCCCCTGTTGTGTAATTCTAAGCAAAGAATCAACCATGCATGTAAAGAAAAACGCAAAATCAAGCTATTTTCAAGAATGACAGACAATTTTATTCCTCCATTTCGAGTAATAACGATCAACATGTTTCCCGTATGAATCTACTGTGTGCCCAATAAGGCTATGCTTCTACTGTCTAAAATTATAAAGTATAGTAAAATCTCATAAGGTTTTTGAGATACTGTCTCTACTGGGTAAGTCTCTATCGATACTACAGTGTTCCAAGTTTTTCACGTTAACTCTTCTCTGATTGGACTGCTAGAAGGAGAAGCCAATTTAACATTGGGCGGAGCACAAAACCGTTAGTTCTCCGCCCTTTGTTGGCTTTCCCTCCTTGCATACAATTATGCACTCAGATAAATTCCGATGCACCCAGGTGTATCGAGTTGACTCTGTGGCTTTGTCTCTAAGGCGAGACACTTTGGTGCTGTTCGATGCACTTTAGTGTCTTAGCTATAAGTTTGTTAAAATGATGAGGAAAAAAACAGGAGAGAATAATTCACTCATCATTTTAACAAACTTCTATAACTAAGACACTAAAGTGCATCGAACTGATGCACTTCATCCAAACTATAGTTTGATGCACTAAAGTGTCTCGCTTTAGAAAGCCTTAGGGTGAACTCGAAACACCTGGGTGCATCAGTTCGAGTTGTTTATTTTTCCCAGTGTGTGTTGAATTAAATCACATTTTAAATTATAGAACTTTGAAACTCTCGACATATATGGTTGTAATGTAGTTTGTTATTTCAGCTAGTTTTTTGCACTGTACACTTCATTATTGTCTCAAGTTGATTGCTTTCCATAGCCTAGTATTCAGGATTCCTAAAACAGCACGCCTCCCAGTCAATGATCTAGCAACATTAAAAACAATACCCTAATTAACTTATCCGCAATTAAAAATATTTTTAAAACTATATTCTAAGTGGTAGTAACCTTTCATTTTTTAACCATAGAGGTGCCACCCGGAATATACTTATAGTGCAGCCAACTAATAAAATTTAACTTCATTGACAGGGTGCTAACGCGCCCCTTACCATGGAAAATGAAATCCAGTGATGAATATTTCTAATGTAAAATCTACATTTGTTAAATCAGGAGTTGCTATATTTATTTCTTTAAATAGTTTTTTATGAAGATGAAAATATCTTTTATACATAATCACTAAATTACTAATCAGTTCATTTTATATTCCCTGACATACCTAGTAAAAGATACCTATTTATTTAAATAATAATAGGGTTCCCCTTGATTATTGCTCGTTTTCTTCAATCATAAGAAAATTTTGAACTATATACTATTGTATATTTGAAGGCATATCTATTAATAAAGCTTATGCATAAAAGTATTAAGCTCTTAAAGCTTATAAAGCATAATCTGAAACGATTTTACAGCCTTATTTTTGGAGCTTATAAAGCATATTTTAGAGCTTATAGAGCATATCTTGTAAGGCCTTACAGTCACAGCCCTAGTCATGAATATGGTTGTGTTTATTTAACATCTCTCTTGGTAAAACGGATACCTCGGGAGAGTTTTAATTCAAAGACTCTCCTGCGCGAAAAACTGACCAATCCGATGACAGAGGCTCATTATAAAAAAAAGCCAAAGTGGTTCACTTGTAAAGCAAATCTCTCAATTTATAATCAGAAAACGCCTTTGTTGTTTTCTCTAAGTATCGGGGAGGGGCATGTTTTTTTTAGGCTATATAAGAAGTAATTGCGTTATTTAACTGATGTAAAATTTCAGCCTTAAAGTAAAACAATTTATACCATTGAGTCTAAAGCTCATGGACGACATAAGAAGTGAGAAATACGAAGAAAATATATAGATTTTCATTATTCATAAGACTGAACGAGATGATGTAGACTTTAGAGACGAGAGTACGGGAAGACCTCGACGTTATAACAGGACGACTTAAAGCGAAGTTGACCCTAGGCTTCTTACATCAGTTGTACCGGAAAATAAAGTTTTCTTTCACTGCGTTTTTTATCTTTTTTTTTGTAGTAACTACTAGCTATAGCTATGTATTAGGGTGACAATAGTGCATAGGGGTGAATTTCTAAAATTTATTAAAGCGAACGGCCATTAGTCCATTGCTGTGTACCCATGAAAAAAAACACAGATGAAATCTTGGATCATTTGGACAGTATTTAGAGGTGACTCAAGTCAACTGAAATTTTACCCTAATAGACAGAAATACGAATATTCATAACATTTCAGTTTATTTAAAAATTTACATATTGAGCAAGATTATATGTAGAGTATACTCTGTACGGTGTACAAATAAATTTTTTTTCAATATGAAACTGCAGTGCATACTCTTACTATAATGGTTGGAAGTAACAACCCATTTATAGCTTTTGCTTATAAGTCCTGCCATTGATTCTAGGACCAGAAAAACTGTGGTCAATTTTTTTATTTTGAAAAAAAAAAACATCTCTGCTCAAATACTCAAGTAATTAAGTCAAAAACATCCATGTTTAATACCTAAAAATACATTAAAAAAGTATGAGGTTTTTTCAATCAATATATGTAACATTAGTTACATATATTAATTGTGACAATATGCTTTAAGCATAAATATTTAGTCTCGAGCATATTTGAAATAAAGCATATTCTTTTTATTAAAAATATATTCTTTTTATTGAAAAGTAATAAAACATATTCTTTTTATTAAAAACATATTCTACTTATTAAAAACTTATTCTTTTCAACAATAAATAAAAAAAAAAATCATGAAACTGATATATTTATCAGTTCAGAGATATGCCATATAAGCAAATTTTACCTAGATACAACTAACGAATATGTATTTACATAAAATCAATAAAAAGTAAGTAAGTATTTTAGGAGACCGTTGCCCACCAATAAAAGCCAAAATTATTGGAACATACAAGCCGAATTAAGGTTAATTCCTGGAAAACCAGTTCAGGGTTCGATATCCTAACAACTTTTCAACGTTTCTTAGTTCAAATTAAAAATTTACCCTTTTATAAACCCGATATCACTGTGACTGAACTTGGTCAGACGATGTACACATTGGATACATGTGCCACGATTAAAAATTTAATCAAACTTTAAACTCTTCAAAGATTTCCATTGCACCGAAGCATGAGATTAGCATTCAAATATGATTTAAGGAGATTGCTAATATCTCTCATCAGGTTTTCAAATTTAATTACAGCACTTTTAATGAATTGAGCATAAAAAGTATAATTGAGCATAAATAGAATGTAAAGCATATTTTAAAGGAAGAATAAAAAAAATATATTTAGAGCATATGGAGAATATATTTTTTGAGAATATAAGGCATATTTCAAAGAGAATATTGTCACAACCCTAAACATTACTAATTGCTAAAAATTAATATAAACTATAACTAGTTCTTTCTGTTAAAATGTTGAACAAAATTAATTGTTAACTAAAAACTAGTGTTCATCGCCTAGTTTTTATAAATTTTCAATAGCTCTATATTTTCCATATTTTCTTAAATAATTTTTCTTAATTAATAATTACATAATAAAGTCTTCCATTTAACAGTCATGAATTTCCAAAATTTAGATATTAAATTCAGATCTTAAAACTCATGTATTACAGGCATCCCCCGCTTTAGTTACCAAATCACGACTCAGTTTAGTTACCAAACGGTAACTAAAGCGAATGAAAGTAAAAAAAAAATTATAATTGTCACTCCTCGATTATATATCTCATTTTCTATCAGTTATAAAAAGAAAATTTGTTTAAAGTTATTAGAGTACTACGTATATAAGCATATTAATAATAATATACAGTCTTTCATTGTTTGTGACTGTGATGAAAACGTTTAAAGTCGTGCATTTATTAAATGTTTTAAAATCCATCCATAACTTAACTCTCACTCAGTATAGGTGAATGATTAATAGATACTTAGACTTCTATAATTATTGTGCTACATTCAACAAACCGCAATTTTATGCTCTATGAAATGTTTTTGGTAGTAGGGTAATAAGTTCCGAGTTATTGGTTGGTTCTACAATTTCGAACACGTCAGAAAAGAAAATATTATAATTATTGTTTAACTTCTATTCTAATTGGTATCATGGATACCAATTGAAATAAAAGTTAAATAATGATTATTATATAAAGATTTTCACGTGTTCGAAAATATGGAACCGTGCAATAACACCGAACTTACCCTAAATTGGGACATGTTGAATTTCTGAACCAACTGCTTCTAATAACCTTATCTGGTTTATAATTTTGATGTTTTTTTTAGTTACCGTGAAATAATCACAAAAAATTGTCTTCGTTTTCTATGTCTACGAACGGTTTTTATTTCGAAACATGACTCGAAATAAGTACCACTTTTACTTAAAGCGAGGCTTGCCTGTATACTATAATCTTAAATTCTTATTATAAGATTAGTGATGAAGCAATAGGTAGAAAAGAAATTTTATTTTTGGAAGGGGTTCACTTTGTGAAGGATTGCATTTAAAATACAGATTATGTTAATTTATATCTGTGATTAAAGAAGAACAATATTAGGTAATTAAATATTGAATGGACCAAATTGAAATTTGAAACTAAGCTATTGAAAATATAGCTCAAAGTAACCACTAGTCGATGAACACTAGTTTATTGTTAGCAATGAATTTTGCTTAATATTTTAACAGAAAGAATTAACTAGTAATTGATGTCAATAATTTTTTAGCAATTAATAATGCTACATATTTTAATAGCAATGAATAGATTTGAAAATATTAGTTGCAAAGCTACGTTCTTCTTAATATTCATATTGTATTTTAAATTTGGTAGTTGAATTCAAGTAAAAAGTCGTGTTTTGGATATTTTTTCTTTTTGACTGGGGAGTTTTTTACATTTTTACCATTGGGATCTTTTTCCTAGAATCTAAAACAGTTCCTTATAAGTAGAGCCCGGACAAATGCCATAAAGTCCTAAAATTCCATAAAAGCCATAAAATCAATAAATGCAATAAAGTCAATTAATGCCATAAAGTCCTTAAAATGCCATAAATGCCATAATGTCCTAAAATATCATAAACTCATAAAATGATGCGAAGTCTTATTTTGGGATTCTTATATTATTAAATAATTTGGTAAGTCGGTAAAGATGATGGGTTATTTTGACAAATTTATAGAACGTTATAATTCAATCAAAATCTATCTGAATTATTATACAAATAAACTACTTATATCACTTCAAGTATTAGTTTAGTCACCCACTGTATCTAGTTTTCTGTGATGATTCTTTGCATCAATTTTTTAGCACAGACTCTGCCATGCACAAAATAGTGAATAATAAACTATTCAAAGAGAGAGATATGTAGAATCTAGTGATATTTGTAATATTTACAATAGAAAAATTGCCAGGCGACAAAAATTGTGTTTTGTCTTGTAAGGGTTTTTTGCTGTACAACAGTTTCAGAGTATCTTAATAGGTCTAATTATAAATTATCTAATGTATGATTTGTTTAATCTGAGGTTCTCTACTACGAGGGTTTGCTATAAATACAAATTTCGAATTTAATATTGGAATTAGTTTCATTTCATGAATTTCAATTTACCTATCCTTTTAGGTTAAATTTGAATAAATATACTATAAACTAGATTCATTGAATTTTTAAGGGATGAATTGTTTATTTGTTTTCACCATTTTTTTCATTTAAACGGACTAAAAATTGTCAATTTTAAATTTCAAACTGCTGATTTATTCGTTGTAAATACCTATTTATTAATCCTAAAAGTGTATGCATAAGTCCTAAAATGCTGTATTTAGGTCTTAAAATGCCTTGATAGGTCCTAAAATGCCATTTTTTAGGTCCTAAAATGCCTTTTTTAAGGTCCTATAATGCCTTTTTTATAGGTCCTAAAAGGCATTTTAGGACTTATACATACACTTTTAGGATTAATTAATAAGTATTTACCACGAATAAATTAGCATTTTGGAATATAAAATCAACATTTTTTAGTCCGTTTAAATAAAAAAAAAATGGTGAAAACAAATAAACAATTCATTCTTTGAAAATTCAATGAATCTAGTTTATAGTATATTTATTCAAATTTAACCTAAAAGTATTATATAAAAAGGTTAGGTATATTGAAATTCATAAATGTAACTAATTCCAATATTAAATTTGAAATTTATTTTAACAGTAAACCCTCGTAGTAGACAACCTCAGACTAAACAAATAATATATTAGATAGTTAGACCAATTAAGATATTCTGAAACTGCTGTACAAGAAAAAGCACTTACAAGACAAAACACAATTTTCGTCACCTGACAGTTTTTCTATTGTAAATATTACAAATATTACTAGGTTCTACATTATATCTCTCTTTGAATTGTTTATTATATTGATTATTCGCAATTTCTTTTATTAAAGGCAAAGTCTATGCTAAAAAATTGATGTGAAGAGTTGCAGAAGAGTGGTGACTATGGTAATTCTTGAAGTGATAGAAGTAGTTTATTTAAAGAGTAATTCAGACAGATATTTATTGAATTATAACGTTCTATAAATTAACTAATATAACCCATCAACTTTACCAACTTACCAAATTATTAAATAGTATAAAAAGCCTAAAATAAGACTTCTCATCATTTTAGGAATTTATGATATTTTAGGACTTTAATCGCATTTTAAGGACTTTATGGCATTTTATGACTTTATGGCATTTATTGGCTTTATGGTATTTTATGGCTTTTATGGCATTTTAGGACTTTATGGCATTTGTCCGGGCTCTACTTATAAGCAACAACTATGAATGGACTTCCCGCCGACCGCAATAATTTTTGTTAACTACTTGGTATTTTCGATGGAGAAATAATTGGTTTGAACATTTCAACCAATTGAATATTTATAAAAAAACTAGGATTGATCTCCACAGTGACAGAACATTACCTTCATTTCATTTTTGCAATTTTTCTTGATGGTCTTCTGGAACGAAATTAGTGTACAGGCAGGCCCCGCTTTAATTACACCTCGATTTAATAAAAGTTATACTTATTTCGAGTCATGTCTCGAAATAAGTACCGTTCGTAGACATAGAAAACGGAGAAATTTTTTCGTGATTATTTCGCGGAAACTAAATTATAGTCCAGTTGAGGTTATTAGAAGCAATAATTGGTTCAGAAATTAAACATTTTACCGCACGATTCCATATTTTCGAACATGTAAAATTTTTTTTATAATAATCATTTAACTTTTATTTCAATTGGTATCCATGCTACCAATTTGAATAGAAGTGAAACAATAATTATTATATTTTCTTTTCTGACGTGTCCGAAAATGTAGAACCAACCAATAACTTGGAACTAAGTACCCTACTACCAAAAATGGTGACCGGAAAGAAGAGCCCACAGGAAAAGAGCCCTCTGAAAAAATGCCCACAGGAAAAATGACCACTGGAAATTTGCCCACAAAGAAAAAGGCCCACAGAGAAAAATGCCAACACGGAAAAAACCAACAGGAAAAAAGCCCACAACTACATAGTTTTTTAAAATACAGTAAAACATAAAGGTGTTTTAAATGTGGGCATAAGTTTACAAAGGCGCGAATATTCAATTAGTTTTCTATGTCTTTGCACCTTTTGTCACATTTTGAAAGTCTTCATCGCTAAGATTAATTGTATACTTATTAAAATTAAATTTGAAAATCATCCGTGATTTTTATTTTACCATTTCAAATTGTATTTGAAATTGTATTGTATTTTTTTTGACTCTATAGTGAAGCTGTTAGAGGTGAATGGAAGAGAAGGGGTTCTGAACAGTTGTAATTTGGATTATGTATTATCTTTCATCCTATTTACCATAGTTTTTTTAGCGCTAGTTGCATTTTTAGAGGATAGCACTAGGTTTATTCTCTTCAACTATGAGGTCTTAGATTTTTGTGTTAGGTAGGCTCGTAAGCTTCATTTACTATTACCTCTTCATTTTCCTCTTCCATCCGTGAGTGCAGCCACTGGTGCTTGTGTCCCTTTTCGTCACATTCCTTGGTAAGTGACTACAATCACGGAGTTGTTTTTTTACATCCATTTGCTTTGTCACCGACGGTGGTAAGTGACTTTATTCATGGAGCTACTTTATTTTCTGACTGCTTCTTCCAGTCATTTTCTTAAAATTTATTTTGACGTTGGCAATATAGTCGAAATGGCTGAAAGCTGACTTTAAACCCTATACTTAAATAAATTCAAAACAACTGTATTTTAGAATATTTGCCGTTAACTTATGCCATTATTTAAAACACCTTTATGTTTTTCAGTATCATGAATATTAAGTAGTTGTGGGCTTTATTCCTGTTGGCTTTCATACCTGTGGGCTTTTTTCTCTGTGTGCATTTTCCCCTGTGGGCATTTTTCCTGTTGGCTTCTTTCCGGGAACTATTTTTGCAGCTTCCCAGATCGGTGAAAGTCCAAGATGGTTTAGATATGGACAGTGAGATAGTCTGAAATTATCTGTACTCTTCCTTGTGATTCTGTTACGAAACTTGTAATTAAGAAATGTAAAATTAACCATTGTGCAACATGTGTGAAATCAGTTGTGTTTCATACACCAGAGAGGTGGCCGAGTTGCGAAACTGTTACGAAACTTCAAGTATAATTATAATTAAATGATATAACCCTCATGGATCTTGCGTACGTGACCAATTGCGTTTTTATCTACTTCTTAGAAAGATAAAGGCTCATCATTCCCCACAAGCAATAGGCCTGCTTATCAAAGTCTACAATGCACACCTGCTGCATTGGTCATCATAAATACTACTGCATTTCTTGTAAGGAGACACTTTAAAACAAGGGGTCAGCAGGTGTCTTTCCTATTGCAGATTTTGGACGTTCAGTTTCATTACATAACTTGAGATTTATAGTGAGTTTGAAATTAATACGGACAGGTATTTCTTGTAATCAGTGGAAACTTTATACATCTTATTTATTCCACGATAAGATTATTCAAATTAGTTTTTCTTCAGTTGTATATAAATTAACAGTAATTTTGAATATTCCAGCTACGGTTTCATAACAAGAGAGATACGTTCGGCATTTTAAAAATGATATCCCATAAACAATTTGAAATTAATTTCCAAGTATGAATCCTTTTAGAGTTTGTTCTCTGATACACGAAAAAATAAAAACTTGTTAGCAAAATAGTTTTACCATACTAATTTGTTTAAACAATTCAAACTAAGATAATTTTAACAAAATCAATCAGGTGAGAGTTAATTCTCTCAGTTAAGTATAAACAATGCTGTTACTATTTTAATTCTCTGTTCATTTCATTACCTTCAAAAAATTGCAGAAGATTATGTTTTGATTCGTATTTTATTATTTAATTTTTTTTTGTAATCTTGTTATTCGCATTACTCAAAAGAATTCCAATAAATTGCCCGAATTTTGGTGGGACGATCGGTCATTATCCAGGAATTAGAATTATTTGATTATTTTTGTTCGTGATAAGGTTCAAGGTCAAGGTCATTTATAACTGAAAAAATATTCAACCAAATTGTCAGAAATTTTGTGGGACGATTGGTCATTAAACAAATACTATTTGATTAGATTTTGGGAGTGATCGGGTCAAAGATCAAGGTCACGGAAAGGTCAAAATCTATAGCAGCTGCGGGGAAGTTATGCATTCTATAAGTGCCATCTCTAGTTGTCTTATCATTCAGTGATTTTCAAAACTAAAAATTATATAATTTTCTAGTTTGGATCAATAAAGATATAATTTGACAAAACTTAACTCTGAACATACAGTATTTCCATTTCAAAATTTAAATTGAAGAGAGCTGAAAGCTGACTTCAATTAGTGAATGGTACAATTGGTTAAAAATCAACCGGTCCGGATATTCAGATAACATTTCACTAGAACTAAATTTTTTCTTTTCTTCTGCTAGGTTTTCAGCTAGAATAATTATTGCTTCCAAATTTTCAACAGTTTCTAAAAGAGTGAATTTAAGCAATAACTCCAAATTTTCAAACACGATGGCGACATCAATTGGACAAGAGGCTTCTTCAAACACAATTCCTTTTGCCGCTGCTATCAAAGTCGACGGTAGGTAAACTAATGGACATTACTTATAAAGGAGCCCTGTTTTTTTCAATGTAGAACTTTCATATTAACAATGCAGATAAAGACTTCCTACTGGGAAATAAGGTTACGTACCAAGAAGAAAGAATTTTTTTGGTGGCTGCTCCTCCTCGCATGTTGTTATGAGTTGAATTAAATTACATTTCAAATAATAAGAATTTTGAAACTGCCAACGTGGATGACTGTGATGTAGTTTGTTGTATCCACCAGTTTGTTGCATTGCACACTTCATGATTGTTTAATGACATGACACTGTTGTTTTTCTAGGGGCTCACGCCCCTCGGTAAGCTTGTTGGTCAATCTCCATATTAGATTAATGAGTTACTAGCCTTAAAACATTATCATAAAAAAGGTATCCGCAAGGAACAATATTTTTTAAAACTGTATATTCTTATAGTGGTAGCAACCTTTTAATTTCTAACCTTATAGGTGCCACCCAGTATGTGTACTGATATCACTGAAACATAATTCTCCATGATTTGAAAAATAATATTTTCATCAGCAGCAGGATGATGAAATGAATATATTACATGATTGAGAATATATTTAATTGATATCATCTGTTGAATACAACCAAATATTTCTCTATCTATTTCAGTCAGTGAGCAAAGTGACAGTGATGAACTACTCAAAAGTCAATTAACTTCGAGTACATTTTCTCTAAAAACTGGTATGAAATATCTAATTTTGTCAATTTATTATCATTATATTATTCAATATAATAATATTCATTGAGATTCCAATTTTCAGAAGCGGGAAGAAAAATGTTGGCTATCGCCGGTTCGAGTGAATTTGGATGCGGTTTGGCGAAAGTGTTTTCAAGATCAGGCTTCCACGTCCTAATTCTATCTAGGAATCCAAATAGAACAACGTAAACTTTATGCCAAACTTAATGGATGATATTTCAATATATGATATATTCTCCTATTTATGATTAGATTGAGGCTATTAGCAAGAGGATTGGAAATTTCAGAAAATGAGGATGTCAACGCGAAGCTATCAACAACAATCCTACCGACGGTAGGATAAATGTCACCTCCTATGTAAATGGGTTACCTAGAGTCAACATAGTGTTTATCACCATCCCTGCAAGTAACCATACAGACTTACCTCTCGAAAATATGAGTGGAAAGATATTGGTGGACGTGAGCAACAGGTATCTAATCACTGATGTATTTTGAAACTATCTTATCTAAGTGTAAATGATTCAAGTAGAAAGTTAAAGTTGGGTCACTATAAAAATGATGACAACTTTCTTGTTTCTTTTTTTCACTCATTCAAAATCTCAAAATTGTACTAAATACATACCTATATAGCTTCAATGGAATGTATTGCCATCTGCCTTGAGAGAGCGGGAAACTTTATGGCTATCAAAGTAAATTTAAAGGTTAATCAAATATATTATATAACAATAAGATGCATTAATCTCGCAAATTTTGGTTTACTACTTATGCATTTATATGATTAATAATTTGTTTCAAAGCTAGCTTAGTGTGTAATATTCATTTATGACCGTTTTTAATATACAGTAGCAAGCATTTAAGGGACAGTGATAAAAGTTAAACATTTTTGTTAATTGTGAAAGAACTAGACAACAAAAAATACGTGAAACCTAACAACAATAAAGTTACTCATCCTAAGGGTATTTGGTAGAAATATTACCAAAAGCAAACACATTTCTACCAAAATATTTAACTTTTGCCTTCAGAGGAAGAAATAGACACCGAGAAAAATTTAAGGGACAGTTATTAATAAACGGGTATAAACTGAATAATCTTAGTTTAAAAGTCTGTTTCAATGTATCAAATTGTTACTTAAGGACATCAAGTTATTGGAACAAAACTATCCCCGCCATTACATCTGCTACACGGAATCAAGTATCTCTCTTTGATAAAACTCTTTTTTTTACCATTACATGGATGAAAAGTCACTTTCTGAAATTGCAACCATCATATAAAGATCTAAGAGTTTTGTGCATCGCATTTTTAATACTTTTAAAGGGTGTGCTTCAATTGATGCAAAACGAGAATCAAGAAGACCACCAAAAACTACCCTCAGAGAAGATCGTACCATGGTAAGACTGTGCATAAAGGACCGTTTCAAGACTGCTGCAGGTATATCTGGCCAAAATGAGTGAAACTCATGGTCTCAGTATCTCCAGATTCACAGTTTATAGAAGTTTGAACAGGATAGGATTAAGTGACTGGATGCATGCATCGAAGCCTCTGATATCAAAAAGGAACCAAAATGCAAGACTTCAGTTTGCAAAGGAGCGTGTCGTTTGGTCGAAGGAGCAGTGGTCCATGGTTCATTTCAGCTATGAATCTAAGTTTAATGTGATCAGAAGTGACCGCAAAAGGTACGTTCCTGAATTTCGTTTAGGAAACTGTGAAACATAAAGGCGACATCATGATGGTCTGGGGCATCATTTCTGCAGAGGGAACAGGCCCAATTGTTCATGTGCATAGAGTGGTCAACGCAGAAGTGTATACGCAACTTCTTATCCACCTTGCATTCCATATTTGCAATCATTTGTTACTCAACCACGGATTTTGATGCAAGACGATTCTCCTTGTCACACGGCTAAAACTGTGAAAGCACGCATAGAAACTAAATGAGTTTCTCTTATAAGCTGGCTTGCTCAGAGCACCGAATTGAACCCCATTGAAAATATTTGGAAGGTAATTGGTGATGGTGCCAAGAACGCAATCCCAAAAATCAGGATTAACTGTGGGGATTCCTGAAAGAAGAGTGACAGACGATAACTCCATAATTCTGCTAAAAAATTATTAATTTCTGTAAAAATCGATGCAACGAGGTCATCAAAAATAGAGGACTCATCACAAAATATTAATTTTGTATATCTAATTAGCCAATGGTTAATGCAATAACAATTGTTCCTTAACTTTTGCTCGGTGTCTTTTTTGGTCTCTTATGGCAATAGTTGAATATCTGAGTAAATATTTATTCGATTTTGCTAATATTTCTAGAAAACACCCATTGTTGTTAATGTTGAAAATACCCATTGTTGTTAAGTTCCAGGTATTTTCGTTGACTAGTTTCTTTGCTATAAACAAAAATGTTGAATTTGTTTCACTGTCCTTTAACTTATGCTCGCTACTGTAGATAGGTTGAACTTTCAGCCAACTATACCCTTTATTTCCCCGACACTAAACTCTTTCTGTATGGGAATCATTTTATTCAAATAATTAATCTCATACTACTTCACCATTTAAATGATGGATACTATTATGAATTATATTAACTTTTTTTCTATTTCATTTGTTCAAGAAACAAGAAATATAAAAGTGATTGGATGAGCAATGCTGAATACCTCCAAACTCTGGTTCCATCTGCATTCGTGGTTAAATCTTTGAATACTTTATCGGCTTATGCTCTCTGTCAGCCGACATTCATAGCCCTCAAAGAGGTAAAGATGTATTTTATGAATATAGTTGGAAGGTATTCGTCATGATAGATTGGTAATATTACTTGATTCTTTTCAAAATTAGAACCCCACTTGCGGCAACAAGGCTTGTGCTGTTCAAATGGTTTTAGATGTGCTTGAATCTGCCAGTTTGCCAGTGACTTTGAATGGCGATCTGAGGAGTGCGAAGAAGATAGAGGGAATGTCAGTTAAGTTTTTCTCCTCTTGGAACTTTGCCTTTCCAATGATTACTGGGATTCTTTTATTCTACACGCTTTTGGCACTCTTCAGGTAATTTGATATTTTGCATATTTAAATATTTTGCATATTTGCATATTAAAAAATTAAATGACTTTACTTATTGTTTTCATATTATTCAGAAGACAACTATGTAGCTTAATCACTGGAGATGAAGATTGGAATTCTTCAGTTTTCGATACTTTTTTGTTGAAGATCACTTTTGAAGTTTGTGGTTGGGCTATACTGACTCTACTGGCGGCCACTTATCTTCCAGGTTTGGCATACTAATGCAAATCTATATTTGTTATATTTTTCATAATCTGTTTCCGACTATAAAGCATTTCTTCACATTCTAAGGCGTGATTGCTGGCTACATTCAACTAATCAGAGGAACCAAGTACGCGAATTTCCCTCACATCCTTGACAGATGGCTAAAAGCTAGAAAACAGCTTGGTCTGACAGCGATGATGTTGTTGATATTACACGTATGTATCTAAAATGATCCAATGCATTCATTTGAGCATTGACTAAAAATTTTGTAACTTTTAAATTTTTACAAAATCAGAGATTTAGCTACGATCAATTTATCTGTTATTTTTATTCTATTAATGATTTACAGGCATTCTGTATCCTGCTTTTATACCAAGTTAAAGGAAGATCTTCAATAAATTCAGGAAGTTGGCGAAATCCAACTTACATGGGATTTGGTGCGTTGATAGAGTTTACTGAACAGTCTCAAGCATTTAGCACGGTTGAAACTATAGCTTAACTTGGTTTAGAATCGTTTCATCTTGAATTTTAAGTTTGGAGAATTTATATTTTTATTTAGGAAAAAAAAAAAAAGATCATCGGCCGCGAACCATACATTTACCCTGTCAGAAGAATTATATTTAATTTACAAACTGCTTTTACATTTAAACTTTCGTAGCTTTAAGAAACCCAACTTACATTTTGACAATTACTTATTTTAGAAGAACATTGTTAATATCTTAAAGTAACTTGGAGGAAAGAGTTTTTTTCATATCTATCCCATAGTTGTTTGCTCTTTTCTGGGTTCTTATTTCGCTAAAGTCGTAACAGGTTAAGTTTTGTATATAAAGCGGTTCTAGGAAAACTCGGTCTTATTTTATAGTGATTTTAAAATAGAAAAAGTTGAATTTATGGATACCAGAATGTGAAGTGTATTTATTAAAAGCGGATAATATCATTAACCGTTGTAAAATGATGCGTAACATTAGTAATTTTGACATGTTTGGACATTTATTTAACATGAAATTTGAGCAGAAAATAAAACTTTTGAGTTAGATGTAACGGGGGCCTTGTTCAGCAAACTTGCGGATTCAGCAAACTACGTAACGGCCATATATGTCGAGAGGCCATTTATAATTCCGAGACCGAAATTTTCAAGTCCGAAATTTCCAGACCAAATATTCATATCTATCACTAATACCTATCCTCATACCTGAAATAATATTGAGTAATTCTAAGATTTGCCTTATTTTGAAAGAAACGATTACTCTATTTAGTTAATTGAAAAATACATAGCATGGAAGGGGTAAATTTTCTCTCTATCATACGATAAAAATCTTACCAATATTTTGCTTATAAAAATACCTATAAATATATTGTATTTCTTAGGAGTCATTGGTGGATTTATTCTGGCTGTACAAGGAATCAGTTCTATACCATCTGTGTCAGCTGAGCTAACTTGGAAAGAGTCACAATTCATTCTGAGTCGAGTAGGTTAGCTTGCTTTTCTTTTCTCAACTGCTCATGTTGTCTTCAAAGAGTGGAACCGTTTTTTCGAGCCAAATTTTGAATGCTACTTCCTTCCATCTGGCAATCAAGTAGGAACTAGGAATCTTGATCGATGTATATTTTTAATAGTTCTTATAATCCTCGCAAATTAGACTAATAAGCTTTTATTTTTTTATCTCCAGATCTCTATCAGCATCTCTCTCATAGTAATCTTCTTGAAGTTGCTTCTCCTCATACCCTGTGTAGACTCAGCCCTCACCAACATACGTCATGGAAAAGAACGATCGAAGAATATCAACCCAGTGTAGATATTCCTAAAGTGATTTCATTTATGTAGCTTATAAGCATTTCTTTTGTAGAATATTATCAAGATGGCAATAATATTCTCATATTTATACTTAAATTTTAATTCGAAAACACTCATTCAGACAGATTTTGGAATTATATTTATTATTGGGTATCTTGTGATTTTGTAAATATTATGATTTTATTATAATTAAAGATATTACCAGTAGTTTGTATACCTGAAAAAGAGGTCGCTATATAGATCTAGCGGTCGTTGCAAGGTCAGAGATTTAGTTCAGGTGGAGATTCATACTGTGTAAGTTTTTTTAACAGCATTTCAAGGGAGCGACCGTCAATTATATTTAATCTAAACTTTAACTTACTCATATAAATGTACGAAATAATTAGGTAGGTAGAGTGAAACAAAGATAGCAGCAACTAAAAATAAATTAAGTGAAAAGATAGGATTTAATATAGAATATTTACAATTCTTTTTAATTCCTATTGAATATTTATAAGCAAAGAAAATGTGTAGGAAAAGAGTAACAAATTCAAATTACTGAAAATCTAAAAAAACAATACAATAAATAATGATTGTGAATTTCAATACTTCTGAATGTAATCAATGTATGTCTAGATACTTGATAGGCGAATAAAATATCTGTCAAACCATATAATTCAAAGACATCGCTTTAGGAGCTGCATGGCTCTTAGAAAGGATCATCGTCCGTTGTACGAGCTTTACATGTATTCTTATGTAAGATATTGGCACTTTTTGTAAAAAACGATGTTAGTTATTAGTAAAACATTTGTCAGAATTTATTCTACTGAAATATACCTCAGTACCAGTACCAGAAAATAATGTAAATTATTATCTGCATGTAACTATGAATTTCATCGATTCAGCAGGAAAGGTGCTACGATCTTTTTATGTATATGATGGGTCTAGGCTGATTTTCCGGAAACGAATTGGCCGAAACCAAATTTTCCGAAAACTAATTTGTCGAAACAGATTTTCCGAATAGGTGTTTTCCGAATCCCATATTTGCCGAAAACCAATTTTCCGAAATACGGATTTGCCGAAATACAAATTTTCCGAATGACGAATTTGTCGAAAATCAAATTTAATGTTTTCAAAAGAATATTCTGTGGAACTTTGTAGTTATAATCATTATAATATCTTTTGCATAAAAAAAACATTTCTTATATGAATATGACATTGCTATTGCTATATAAATTTGTGTTCCGCTAATTGACATTACAAATAAAAGGTTGATAGAAATCAATGTTTATAACTGAAACAAATTTATTCATGCAAGTGACACTATCGTTGAAGCCAGAGGTATATTGGGAAGATATAAACATAACTAATAATTATTTTATCCATTACTAACAATTTTAATTTTAGTTAAAAGTAATCACACAAAGTTGTTCACATGTAGTTTATTTTAAATCGCCGTGATATATATCATTCCTGCATTAAATCAAAGCGCTATAAATGGACTATTCACAAAAAAAATGAATATACACGTTATAGTAACACAAAATCTAAAAACAAGCCAAACGCTCAAATGAATGAAATATAACATGCTCCTAAAACTGACTACTGATACTGACTGAATAAAGCTTGAACGTCTTCAAAATAAGAACAAAGACAAAGGATCATTTAGTTGTACAAAGATTAACAGTTAGAGATAGAATAATTATAGGATCAATTTTAGTGTAACTAAGGCTTGATTTCGTTGTTTAGTTTTTTTTCAGTAACTTTTTGTATAGCTACTTCTACATTTTGCTATAAATAAGTCTTACGGTAAATTTTACTTGCGGCGAATTTGTCTTTCGGCCAATCTTCACTTCGGCGAAAACGTTTTCGACAAATTTGGGTTTCGGCAAATTCGTATTCGGAGAATCCAGTTCGGCGAAGTAGTGTTCGGCGAATTAGTTTTCGGAGAATTTGGTTTCGGCCAATTCGTTTTCGGAAAAACAGCCTGATACCGTATAGGGTATATTGTGTTATAACAATAACGGTACTGGAGCCTTAATATACGTCAATGATTAAGATCGGGTATTTAATATAAAGTAAACTAGAGCATACAACCAAATGATGCAAATTTGTCGTCATTGTTCGCATGCGTTTATTGTTTATTGAAATTCTGTTCACGTTAAAATACAAAATAAAAGTAATACAATTTTAAAATACAAACAGTTTGATTCTTTAAAAGTCTAGTATGACTTGTAGAATCTGAAAATATAAAATCTAACTAAAAATATCATACATTTCTAAAAATATACAATCTACCTAAAAATAGAATACCAATTCAAAAATATAAATCTACCTAAAAATATAAAACCTACCTAAGTTACCGGTCTGCATAAGTCAATATTAAAAGTAACAAATACAAAGTAAAAACATATTAAACAGGACTAGGGTTATAACAGTTAAGACAATGTTTTCTATATTTTTTATAAAACTGTAGTTGGACATAGGGTTACATAAAAATTCAGGTAAATTGTTAAAAGCTTCGATAGATCTAAAAATAGTGAAATTTCTTTCTAGCTCTAATCTAATTCTCGGTAAAATTATTCTATATCCTCTGGTTTGATGGTCATGTGCAAGTGAGAAATCATTAAAATATTTTTCTAAAATTATGAGATCTTCATATAAAGCTTTCCTTAAAAATGACAATAAAAAATAATTACATACATCTTCAAATTTTAAAATACCTAGTTTAAAATACATTTCATTGGTGGACATTAAAGGCACATTGTTCGCATTTCTCTTAACATTTAAAATTATTCTTAAGATATCGTTAATTAAAATTTTCAAAGGATGTAAGTGAACGTTAAAAGTTTTTCCATAATAAAATAATACATTGAGTAAAAACAGAATAAGCCAAGGAGTAGTAAATTAAAAGTAAAGAGTCTCTGTTAAAATAAGGCTGGCTGAATAAACTATTCCTTTAATTTGACTTATTTTCTTACAGGTTTGGATAATATGAGATTTAAAAGTTAATTTGTTGTCTATTAAAAGTCCTAAGTATTTAAAATTATCTACAAACTCTAATGAATTATTATTAAAATGTATTAGGGGATAAACACTAGGAGCCCTAGCGTTAAAAAGCATCAATTTGGTTTTATTTACATTTGGAGTAAGTTTATTAAAATTCAACCACTTTGTGAGGTTGTCAAGAAAAGATTGCGTTCTGTTAAAAATATTTTCGAAAGATAAATCCCTAATGTAAAAAACTGCGTCATCTGCAAATAAAGTGCAATTAAAATTATTGTCCTCAGCTAAAATGGTTAAGTCGTTTATAAAAATATTAAAAAGCAAGGGACTTAAAACAGAACCCTGAAAAAGACCGGTAACAATTGGTTTAAAATCAGAAGTAATATCATTAAAATGTACTCGCTGTCGTCTATTGCTAAGATAACTTTTAAAAAGTAAGTTAAAATTACCTCTGACACCGTAGTGATCTAATTTCTTTAATAAGAGATCTTTATCTACGGTGTCAAAGGCCTTCTTAAGATCTAGGAAAAGGGCTATACAGTAATAATTTGATTTAAAAGACTTATAAACGAAAGATAAAAATTCTAAAATAGCTAAGTTTGTCGACATAACTTCTCTTAATCCGTATTGGAGGTTTGATAAAATATTATTAGAAGAAATGAAGTTACCTAGTCTAATAGATAAAATCTTTTCAAAAATCTTATTAAAAATCGGTAATGTCGTAATTGGCCTAAAATTTGATACGTCATGTTTGTCTCCCGATTTAAAAATTGGAATGACTCTATCTATTTTAAAACAGTTTGGATAGCTGCATGTATTAAAAGAATTATTTAAAATATCTGTTAAAATAGGACTAATATTATTTACAACTTCACATAGTATAGAAGGTTTGATTTCATTTTTATGACAATTTTTGTTTTTGAAGGATAAAACTACATTTCTGACCTCAGGCACTGTTATAGGATTAAAAGTACAGGTATTAAAATTATAAGGACTTAAAATTCTAAAATGATTATCGGTAATTGTTGGTAATTGTTGAACGAGTTCTTCAGCTATGGAGGTAAAATAATCATTAAAAATATTGCATATTTCTTCTTCTGTTAAAAACTCTCCATCCTTTTTAATTTTTAATTTGTTAGTTGAGCATTTTCTTCCTAGTATTGAGTTTATTTGTTTCCATGTTTTTCTAGTCTTTTTTAACAAATTCAAGTTTCAATGGGTAAAATAGGTTTGTCTGATAACGGAAGTTAAAATATTTTCAAAATAGGTATAGGAGCGTTTAAAAATAAGTCCTCTGTTGGCTAGTTTTAAAAGATTATGTTTTTTATTGATTAAAAGTTTAAGATCTTCTGTCATCCATTTAGGGCGTTTCATGTTGTTTTTTAATTTTACTTTTTTTAGAGGGAATGATTTATGGAATGCATGGTATATTCTATTGGAAAAGTTTTCGGCTTGGATATTTGAATCAGTTTGATTTGTGGTGTGAAAATATTGTGGATTAATTTTTTCAGTGAATGAATTCAAGTTATGGATACTATCAATTTTACGAAAAGTTATAAAATCATCTTTGATTTCAGTCTAAATTTTAAAATAAAATAAAATCGGCCTGTGGTCAGAAATGTCATATTGAACAACTGCAGAATTGATAAGGTTATGAGGAGTAAAATTAAGCCAGAATTGTGATCTAAAAGAGAGAAATGGTTAGAGTTATCATTTGAAGAATATCTAGTAGGCTTATCTATTAATGGATAAAAAGAATGGCCTGACATTACGGTTATAAAATGGTTTATGCTATTAAGGTTATACGGATTAAAAAGATTAATATTGAAGTCACCACATAAGATAGTTTTAGAATTAGCAATAGACGGCATTAAAAAATCTCTAAAAATATCATTTAAAAAATCAATGGAATAAGAAGGAGGTCTGTATAAACATATCATATTTCTATCATATTATGCTACCTGTGAATTTCCTCAGTATAAGTAGGTAATTAAATATGTATTTTTCATATCATGTTTTTATAAATGGCGCCTCTGCATTCTATAATTAATGTCCTTCTGTCGATTTATCAACGAGAGAGAAATAATTTGTTCAAGGTTATACTTCCTCCTTTAGGATTCTATTTAGTGTATTGTTGTTCAAATACACTACGTTCATATATAACAAATTACTCCAAAGTAGCAATTCGTAAATGAATGATGTAATGTTACAATATAATAATATTTTTTCAAATTATACAACGATATACACATGAAAATTCATTCATTTGTTTTGTTTTCATGACATGAAATACTAAGATATTTTAAAGTTTTACTAATATACTATTTAAAAAAAAAGATAATTCCAGTCATATGAAATATAACATAGAGTATGTTATATTGATTAAATCATTTTAGTTTTTGTCAATTCTTCTAAATATCAGGATGCTGAAACATAACAGTAGAATTAAATTAAGAAATGCGATATTCATATTTGGGCTACCAATAATTTGAATAAATTATATATTGTTTATTTTTCAAGTGCTTATTTAGTTCTTTTTAAAGATTAATTAATTGAATTTCATATAAAAAAATAAGCTAAATGCACAGTGTGTATTTGTCAGTTAGTTGTTGGTTGGCTGCAAGAAAAAAATCACTCTCTGACATTTTATCGAAAATTCGAAAACAGAATTCTGAAAATTTGAAAACCCGGACAACTGAAAATCAGGAAAAAATACGAGAAACCTAAAAGCTGGATTACATGAAAAATCTAAAGACCGGCAAACCGAAAATAGAATAGAAAACTGAAATTAAAAAAATTATGAATTTAAAAAATCTGGGATCTTTTCCATTTGAAGACAACTACTTAATTTAATTTACGTCATTTTTACCTTTGCAAATTTGCAGAAGGTTATTCTTTACACGGCATTAATTTTTATATTTTTTTATTTATCATCTTGCTATTCGCATAGCTGAAAAAGTGTTAAACCATATTGCATGAAACTTGGTGGGACGATTGGTCAATATACAGTGTGTTGCAACATTTTTGAGATGTTTCAGTGGCTCTTATTCATAGTTATACTGACGAAAAAAAAATAATGCACCAAAATGTTCAGGAAGAGTGGATTTTTAATGATTAATAACAAGAAATACATATTATAGAAGATGCAGGAAATGGCCACCATTTTGCTGCTCACAGAGATAAGTTCGTCCACTGCAGTTGGTTTTGCAGAATACATTTCTGTTTGAGCTAAGGCCTAATAATAAAAATCCAAAAGATCAAATCTGGAGAATGCGCTGGCCATGCAATCTGTGTCCTACGGCTGATGACTCTGCCTCCAAACTTGTTCAACAGGAATTCTTTGGCGGCAGTGGTGCAATGGGCAGGAGCACCGTCCTGCATCCAACATAAACCTCGTCTTGTAGCACATGAACGAAAGAGTGGGCCAAATGTTTTCATGCAACAACTTATGGTAGCAGTCTCCATTCACTATCTTGCATCTTCCATTTTCATCCATGAAGTTTGGAGGCAGAGTCATCAGCCGTGGGACGCAGATTGCGTGGCCAACGCATTCTCCAGATTTGAATCCTTTGGATTCAAAGGATTTGAATCTTTTGGATTTAGGTTCGATTGCTATTTATACTATTCATCACAGGAAACACTTAAAAATTGACTTTAAACTTCTCGTAACATGCAAATAAAATTGTCTCTATTATAACGCACACAGTCCTTAATGTTGCCCAAACTAATTAATCTTGCGCTTAGTTTCTCCCGTTCATATTTAGAGCTGCGAATTGTATACTGTTTTTTCAACCTTACCTTTGTTTACAATTGTTAAAAAATAATTACTAGTCAATTCTCTATGAATAACTATTTTTTAATTACTGTGGTATTTTTGTACTATTCAATTATACTGTGGTTCCTAAAATAAAAAAAATAAATAGGAAGCACGTCCCTCATTGCAGGGACGTTGATATTATATAATATAAAGCAGAATATAGCTGTTAACCTCTCTAGAATTTTTTCCCTTCTGATTCATATGTGAAGATTGTTTTTATTTTGTCCGGGGGGTATTTGCCTGGGGGCTTTATTTTTGACCGCTTTTTTATATTCTGCACTGGGTGTTTTTGTCCTGGAATCGAGGCACGTAAAGGCTATGAAGAAAGGCTATCATAGTTGGAGGAGACAACTAATTATGCATTTAATTAGCTCATTGCATCAAAATATGATGGTGCAAGCTATACATAATAACTTGGATACTGAAATAAATAGGTTGCAACTTTAGATTCCATTAATTTTTTGTTCATTTGTTATTTAATACTACGGGTTGCAGCATAGTCACCAAAAGTACCAAGTGAAAAACATAAATTTTATAAATATTAAAATGTATTCATATTGTGTTAATTGAGCTTGAGATTGATAACTAAAGAAAACTTGATCGCTAATTTGCGCAATTGAGATTGCTGCTCAATTTCAAGAGTCTATAATTGCTTAACATAATCTTAAGATTGCGCAATTTCGGTAAATGGCATGGAACCTATAAACTCTATTTCATTATTCAAATTTACAGTGAAATTTACTTGAGGAAATAATTATTTGAATTAAAACGATCCGTATTGTAATAAAATTGTTTTCATTTACTCCAATTTTTTTCAACTGACGAAATAATAAGCAAATAATAAATAATAAGCTCTTGAAGCGTTAAATCTATTGAGAAGATGAGCAATTTTAAATTTATCTTGCTGAATTTAGCTATTTAAATCTATTTCAAAATATGCAGATTCAAAGGATAATATAGTTATAAAGGATCATTTTAATAGTTATTCCTACATTTCATACAATCAATAACTCGAAATTATGCAATACGATAACCCAATTCATTTCGATAATTTTGGATATCTTCTGGCGAAACTGTTTACAACTTATTTTTAATTCATCGGCATAGAGTAAAACTAACAAGTAACAAAATAATTGTATTTACACAACATTTCATTTTTTTCATTTAGTCATATTATGTGCGACTGGAATCATTTCTTAGATATATTATTAATGCTCCATAATTTGTTTTTATTTCATTTTAAGGAAATAAAACAAATGGACGAATCTTCCGTTCCATTATAATATTCAAAACATAATATTCATTATTATTATTTTGTAATGTGATTCGATTTATATATATACTGATACTTATGGGCGTAGTTTAATTAAACAATAATACACAAAATAAATGGAACTATAATTAATAGTAATAATAGTAATAGTAATTAACAGAATCATAAGAGTACAAAATACTTAAAATCATTCTAAAATCTGTCTGTATGAATGCTTTTGAATAATAATTTAAGAATACCTTCCAATCTAAATTTTTATTTCTCTATTCATTAGAGCTAAGGCTACTGATTATAAAACTACAAACCGTTTCTAATTTTGCTTTATATATTTAGTACAATCGGTAATTAATTCTGACTAAGACAGAACAAAAATCCGTTCATCTGATTATTTCAAAACAAATTAATTTTTTAAATATTTATTTTTATTTTAAATGGCTATCTATACCGTTAGTTATATACCAATGGCCCTAAAAATAATAGTGAGTACCTATTATAGTATTGAAATACTTAATTACCATAGAATTGCCATTAAATACTATTAAATTAAATAGTAATTAGTATTTTTATTTAATAAATTCTAATTACCCTTAAATACTATTAAATATTTAATTACCCTTAAATACCTATTAAATATTAAATTACCATTAAATACGAAAGAGATTTTGTACCTATTCCTTCCTTGTTCTTTTATTTATTATATTAGAAAATCGGACAGAAGGTTGAGTGTGAATATTTCTTATTAATAACGTGGCGAATACTGGATCAATTTCTTTCCATTAATGTGATATGTTATATTACTTTAGTTCTATAATTCTAGAGAAATTTGATATAGAGTGAAGGGGAACTTTAACGCAAATCTACACTGGGTTGATATTCTTCGATCGTTCTTTTCCATGACGTATGTTGGTGAGGGCTGAGTCTACACAGGGTATGAGGAGAAACAACTTCAAGAAGATTACTATGAGAGAGATGCTGATAGAGATCTGCAGATAAAAAAATAAAAGCTTATTAGACTATTTTTCTAGGATTATAAGAACTATTGAAATATACAACCATCAAGATTCTTACTTGATTGCCAGATGGAAGGAAGTAGCATTCAAAATTTGACTCGAAGAAACGGTTCCACTCTTTGAAGACAACATGAGCAGTTGAGAAAAGAAAAGCAAGCCAACCTACTCGACTCAGAATGAATTGTGACTCGTTCCAAGTTAGCTCAGCTGACACAGATGGTATAGAACTGATTCCTAGTACAGCCAGAATAAATCCACCAATGACTCCTAAGGAATGCAACATCTTGTAGCCAGGTATGTATCTTAATAAGCGAACTATTGATCAGACTCAAATCCTAAGATATAGAGAAACATTTCACCTGATATGTTATTTTTAAATTGAATTAATTAATAGTTTCTTTCCAAACAAAGCAAATCTTAAAATTACTCAAATTATGTCAAGTTTTGAAGATAGGTAAGTATTAGTGTTAGAAATGAGGATGTCTGTCATTTTATTTTTTATTGTAGGGCCGCGAATGTATGATTCAAACCATAAAGGTCATTTCCAGGCTCCGGGGAAAATATGAGTTTATTACATAATGTTATAAAATTAAGGATTACTAATATGCAAACTGCATAAAATTCAGTTCAGTTATATCAATTTTCTATATGATCTTGAAGTTTTTAATACTCTGTGTGCAACAATTGTACGAAACTTTGATCTGACGCTGAAGATACAGATTTCACACTCTTTTTATTATTTTAATTTTATATACAAACAACGAATGTTCGGCCTTATTTTAATATTTAAATTGTTTCCTAAGTTATAATAAAAACATTTCTATAAAAGTTTCTCCAATTTTGTACCTCTACAGGAATTTTAAATATTGAATTGATGATAACTACCAAGTTGAAATTCAAAACAACGTTGTAGGTACATTCTAATACTTCGGACTGAAAATTAGTAAGTAGGAAGTAGAACGGTATTAAAGAATTTTGATTAAAAATATTTAAAACCATATAAAATTAAAAATATCATTGATGAAGCCTCATTGATTTAAATAATAATAATAAAAATATTGAGATGACCTTTTAATAGTTCACCAATAAACCCAGAGTTAAATTATTACACAACTTTTGTTAATTTTTTATTGTTTGACGATTTTAATTGAAATTTTGAGAAATAAGTCGTCATGTAAAGCGCTAAGGTAATGAGTCCACATATTGTTGTTAAATCAGTTGTGGTAACTTAGTATAAAAATATTTTCTACTCTTTATGGTAAGAAATTAACTATGCAACGATCACAAAACAAACATCTTTTATCTTTCTTATTCAATAGCAACGGCAAAATTTTAACCAGAAAAAGAAATATCAGAGAAGTCTGGAAAAGAGTTGTTCTATTCTTGACAATATAGCAAATTACCGTTAAGATCCTATCAACGTACCAAATCACAGGTATGTTGCACTTAACCAACTTCCTTGATTTCTTGAAGCTCTTCCATCAGATTGGTATAAAAGCAAGATAGAGAATGCCTGTAAGTCATTCATATAATAAACATAAACAGATAAAGTGAACAATGCGATACATATCTGATTCTTTATTATTTGAAAAGTAACAAATTAAATATTAAATACTCAAATCAATGTATTGGATCACCTAAAATACATACGTGTAATATCAACAACATCATCGCTGTCAAACCAAGCTGTTTTCTAGCTTTTAGCCATCTGTCAAGGAAGTGCGAAAAATTCGTGTACTTGGTTCCTCTGATTAGCTGAATGTAGCCAGCAATCACACCTTCGAATGTGAAGAAATGCTTTGAAGTTGGAGATATATTATAAAAATATATCAAATATTGTTTCACATCAGTATGTCAAACCTGGCAGATAAGTGGCAGCCAGTAGCGTCAGTATAGCCCAACCACTGACTTCATAAGTGCTCTTCAGCAAAAAGGTGTCGAAAACTGAAGGATTCCAATCTTCATCTCCAGTGAATAAACTACACAGTTGGTCTCTGAAAATAAAAGTAATTCAGTAAAGTAACTTATTTCTTGAAAAATTTGCAAATATGCAAAATATGCAAATATGCAAAATAAACAAACATGCAAAATATACAAATATGCAAAATATGCAAAAATGCAAAATATACAAATATGCAAAATATACAAATATGCAAAATAAACAAATATGCAAAATATGCAAATATGCAAAATATGCAGATATGCAAAATAAACAAATATGCAAAATATACAAATATGCAAAATAAACAAATATGCAAAATATACATATATGCAAAATATGCAAATATGCAAAATATCCAAATATGCAAAATATGCAAATATGCAAAATATGCAAATATGCAAAAATAAACAAATATGCAAAATATACAAATATGCAAAATATACAAATATGCAAAATTTACATATATGCAAATTATGCAAATATGCAAAATATGCAATTATGCAAAATATGCTGAAATATGCAAAAGATTCTGAAGTTTGTCAGAAACTCTTATTTTTTGGCCCACCCATAAAAAATAACACAGGTGAAATCCTAGATCATTTGGACAGTATTTAGAGGTGACTCAAGTCAATTGAAATTTTATCCTAATAGACAGAAATACGAATATTCATATTTATTTTAAAATTTACATATAGAGCAAAATTATATGTAAATACATTGTACAAATAAAGTAATAATTGATTCCTTTTTAATATCAAAATGCAGTGCTTATTCTTACTATAAAGATTGGAAGAAACATAATAAGGTCCTGCCTTTGATTCTAGGACCAGAAAAATCATGGTCTAAATTTTTCCGTGGCCGGTAAATTCCACCGCGGAAGATTCCACCATTTTGAAAAAAATATACAAATAAACAGTATAAATTAACAGTTTAATTTAAAATCTATTTCTAAGTCTAGATTATTGATAATTATAAATGAATAAATCTTCCTTTTAAATATAAAACAATTAATAATCAATTATATGGGCAATAAACATTTAAATGGTCAATAGTAACAGACTATGACGCTGGTATTGGAACACCAACCTGTATCAACACTGCTAAATTTAGCTTCCTGAATCTATCAATAGAAACACTAAAGTTCAGATTTTAATATTTGATACAAAAATAAATTTTGTTATGTTTCATTATTGAAAAGGTTAACATTAAGCAGCAATATGACAAGCATGTTTTTAATGTTTATTTCTTTATAGTCAATTTAAATCAGAGACCTGCTAAACCGAATATATATTACTCTCTACGTGTTATGATTTATATATCTTATGTGAGTTTTGAAGTTATGATTTTTATTCGTATGTCTGTGGTTTCAGGACGAAGCTAGTTAATGTACCGCAATTTACCTGCTTTATTCTATTTACAAAATTCAGTTGAAACACATCATATTTAAACTTTATTTTGTAATCGTTCAAAAGAGATTATTAAACAGTTTCAGAAAGTTTCAGCTTTGTAATTTTTCTATTTATATTAGAATATATTGATACTAATTAAACATTTTAATTCATTACGTGTCAAATTGATTCTTTAATTCCACCTTTTATCGTCGCTGATTTAAATTATAATATTTTTTGGTACATTTAAAAACTTATGTGATAGATAATATATATAAAATAGAATTTATGTTACAAAAAAAATATTATCCTTAATTTCAGTTTCATCATATATATGTTTAAAGGAGAATCAATCGGAATCTAAATTGTTGGTCACTGGTGCAGTGGAACTTTATTGTTGAAATTCCATGATTTAAGTTTTATTAAAAATTTAATTAATTCATATTTAAAAGATCGTTTGATCTGTCTATTATTTCGTATGTTCGCCTTAGCTTATCTCGTAGTTCTTGACTTAACATAACATATTCTTATAATTTCATAAATTTCTAACTAATGAAATGTTGTTCGGTTACCACAAAAAAAAAACATTTTTCTTTAAATCAGTTAATATTAAATGCTATACCTTCTGTAAATGAAATCCAATATTATGCGGTTGAATCTTCCGTGGTGGAATTTTCTGGCGGTGGAATATTCCGTGGTGGAACTTACCAGCGGTGGAACTTACCTGGTGGAACCTTCCGCGGTGGAATTTACCTAGAACCAATTTTTCAATATGAGAAAAAGAAAACATTTACGTTCAAAAACCCCGACCGAGCAATTAACCCACCCGTTAAAAAACCGCTGGTCAAAAAAAAAAAACATGTAAAATACCTCAAAATACAATAAAAAAAGAATGTAGCATTCGCAATTAATATATTTTGACTAATTGGTCTCTTTCTGGGAAATCTCACTAAATTTATGAAATTGATTTTTCAGAGCTTTCGAATAATAAAATATCCATTATCATAATGAATATTTTATTATTCGAAAGCTCTGAAAAATAAAAGGATGCAAAACTTTTACGTCGTTTCCCTTGTGCTGCACTTCACAATTAATATATGTAACATTACTAACTGCTAAAAGTTAACATAAGCTATAACTAGTTCTTGCTGTTAAAGTATTAAACAAAATTCATTGCTAACAAAAAACTAATGTTTATCGCCTAGTTGTGATATATTTTCAATAGCTTATTTTCCATATTATCTTACATAATAAAGCTCTTTTATTTAACAGACATGAATTTCAAAAATTTAGATATTAAATTCAGATCTTTAAACTCATGCATCCTATTATGCCCTCAAATTAGTGATTAGTGATGAAGCAATACGTAAAAAAAGAATTATGTTTTTGGCCTAGTGTTAACATTGTGAAGGATTGAATATAAAACATAAATTCTGTAAATTTATTAAATTTATATCTGTTATTAAATAGAAGAACCCTATTAGGTAATTAAATATTGAATGGACCAAATTGAAATTTGAAACCAAGCTATTGAAGATATAGCAGAAAGTAACCACTAGGCGATGAACACTAGTTTATTGTTAGCAATATATTTTGATTAATATTTTAACTGAGAGAACTAGTAATCGTTTACATTAATTTGTCAGCAATCAATAATGCTAAATATTTAAATAGTAATGGATGAATTCTTGATATTTTCTTTTAAAATTTATTAGCCTATATACTAAATCTAGATAAACCAATTGAATATTTATAAAAAAAATTGATCTTTACAGTGACGGAACATTTTTTTTTTCCGAATATTTCTTGATGGTCTTCTGGATACCTCTCAGAATAGTTAGTGTATATGATTTGTCAATATAAGCTAGGGTTTTCAGCTGCTCTGTGAAAGTCCAAGATGGTTTAGATTTGAACAGTAAGAAAGTCTCAAATTATCTGCACTTTTCCATGTGATTCTGTTACGAAACTTGTAATTAAGAAATGTAAAATTAACCATTGTGCAACATGTGTGAAATCAGTTATGTTTCATACACCAGAGAGGTGGCCGAGTTGCGAAACTGTTACGAAACTTCAAGTATAATTATAATTAAATGATATAACCCTCAATGGATCTTGCGTACGTGACCAATTACGTTTTTATCTACTTCTTAGAAAGATAAAGGCTCATCATTCCCCACAAACAATAGGCCTGCTTATCAAAGTCTACAATGCACACCTGCTGCATTGGTCATCATAAATACTACTGCATTTCTTGTAAGGAGACACTTTAAAACAAGGGGTCAGCAGGTGTCTTTCCTATTGCAGATTTTGGACGTTCAGTTTCATTACGTAACTTGAGATTTATAGTGAGTTTGAAATTAATACGGACAGGTATTTCTTGTAATCAGTGGAAACTTTATACATCTTATTTAATCCACGATAAGATTATTCAAATTAATTTTTCTTCAGTTGTATATAAATTAACAGTAATTTTGAATATTCCAGCTACGGTTTCATAACAAGAGAGATACGTTCGACATTTTAAAAATGATATCCCATAAACAATTTGAAATTAATTTCCAAGTATGAATCCTTTTAGAGTTTGTTCTCTGATACATGAAAAAATAAAAACTTGTTAGCAAAATAGTTTTACCATACTAATTTGTTTAAACAATTCAAACTAAGATAATTTTAACAAAATCAATCAGGTGAGAGTTAATTCTCTCAGTTAAGTATAAACAATGCTGTTACTATTTTAATTCTCTGTTCATTTCATTACCTTCAAAAAATTGCAGAAGATTATGTTTTGATTCGTATTTTATTATTTAATTTTTTTTTGTAATCTTGTTATTCGTATTACTCAAAAGAATTCCAATAAATTGCCCGAATTTTGGTGGGACGATCGGTCATTATCCAGGAATTAGAATTATTTGATTATATTTTGTTCGTGATAAGGTTCAAGGTCAAGGTCATTTATAACTGAAAAAATATTCAACCAAATTGTCAGAAATTTTGTGGGACGATTGGTCATTAAACAAAAACAATTTGATTAGATTTTGGGAGTGATCGTGTCAAAGATCAAGGTCACGGAAAGGTCAAAATCTATAGCAGTTGCGGGGAAGTTATGCGTTCTATAAGTGCCAGCTCTAGTTGTCTTATCATTCAGTGATTTTCAAAACTAAAAATTATATAATTTTCTAGTTTGGATCAATAAAGATATAATTTGACAAAACTTAACTCTGAACATACAGTATTTCCATTTCAAAATTTAAATTGAAGAGAGCTGAAAGCTGACTTCAATTAGTGAATGGTACAATTGGTTAAAAATCAACCGGTCCGGATATTCAGATAACATTTCACTAGAACTAAATTTTTTCTTTTCTTCTGCTAGGTTTTCAGCTAGCTAAATTATTGCTTCAAAATTTTCAACAGTTTCTAAAAGAGTGAATTTAAGCAATAACTCCAAATTTTCAAACACGATGGCGACATCAATTGGACAAGAGGCTTCTTCAAACACAATTCCTTTTGCCGCTGCTATCAAAGTCGACGGTAGGTAAACTAATGGACATTACTTATAAAGGAGCCCTGTTTTTTTCAATGTAGAATTTTCATATTAACAATGCAGATAAAGACTTCCTACTGGGAAATAAGGTTACGTACCAAGAAGAAAGAATTTTTTTGGTGGCTGCTCCTCCTTGCATGTTGTTATGAGTTGAATTAAATTACATTTCAAATAATAAGAACTTTGAAACTACCAACGTGGATGACTGTGATGTAGTTTGTTGTATCCACCGGTTTGTTGCACTGCACACTTCATGATTGTTTAATGACATGACACTGTTGTTTTTCTAGGATCTCACGCCCCTCGGTAAGCTTGTTGGTCAATCTCCATATTAGATTAATGAGTTACTAGCCTTAAAACATTATCATAAAAAAAGGTATCCGCAAGGAACAATATTTTTTAAAACTGTATATTCTTATAGTGGTAGCAACCTTTTAATTTCTAACCTTATAGGTGCCACCCAGTATGTGTGCTGATATCACTGAAACATAATTCTCCATAATTTGAAAAATAATATTTCCATCAGCAGGAGGATGATGAAATGATTATATTACATGATTGAGAATATATTTAATTGATATCATCTGTTGAATACAACCATATATTTCTATCTATTTCAGTCACTGAGCAAAGTGACAGTGATGAACTACTCAAAAG